>JAODAL010017720.1:0-76842 GCA_025379985.1 Phyllomedusa bahiana
TTTAAAAAATTTTTAAAAAGCCCCTTTAGGGTGTTTAACCATTGGGTGGTCGATCATTTATCACCCATTGCATTTAAGAAAAGATACATTGTTTTACTTCTTGCCTGGGGCAGCAAGTAGTAAAACAAAAAAATGTGTCGACGATGGAAGCATTCACCAGTCTTTCAACTGCCATGTTAACCGTTCTGGGCCCCGCGATCTCGCTGCAGGGGCCCTAATCGGTGTGAGGCACCATTTCGCATTCATTTAGACACCGCATCTTCTAAGGGGTTAAACAGCATGGGATGGAGCCCGCTCCATTCCGTGTTGTAACCAGCGGGCTTAACCTGCCATTACCGGCACCCACCGTCTGTGTAGCTGATTCGCGCCCGGGGTCTTAAAAGGGTTAAACAATTCTCATAAGGCTGTTCACATTTTGACATCATGAGACCAAGATAACATCTTACAATTGATCAATAGTACCTCACAATTGCAAGGCTTCAGCGGGATCTATCAGAGGGAATGGCCATTGACCCTTAAGTGTCACAGGTGTCCAGGGGGTTGGGAAACAATGTCGGGGAAAAACCAGATGATGTAAGCCACACAACTCCGGGGCCATTTAAGAGAGATGAGAGGCGACCAAGTGTCATGCCATATCATTTGTAACCATTTACCTCAGCGTGGTCGCATCCTAGGTGACCAGCAAGGGTACCTGACCTAGTCGATGCATAGCGCTCTTCTTGACGTCTCCAGCATCGTTGGCAGCCAGCATTTATGCTTAGAGTGAATCGATTTTCACCATTGAACAGCACTGAAAACAACTGGTTACTCGTCTAGCTTAGATGCTCCCAGGTCCGTACAAGATGACGATGCCTATGCTGGTGGTGTGGTCAGGTCATCTAACACGCAGAACACGCTGATGTAAACGGTTACAAATGGTCTGACATGACACTTGGGTGCCTCTTACCTCCCTTAAATATGCCTGAAGTTGTGTGGCATTCCTCATTCAGTTCTTCAGGCCATTGTTTACATTGAAGAGGTCCTTAGTGTGTTATGTAGTCAAAGGACGTCCACTTCTTTGCCTTCCTGTGACTCTTCCAGATTCTCTGTATCTGTTTTGAAACCGGCTGATGACACTCTGTGATTTTAATTAGGGGCCCTTGTGCTGAGAACATTCTGCTTAAAACCCTTGCAATGGAAATACTGTTGGTCAACTGTAATTTCTTGTCTTGGGCTCAATTCAAAAATGTAACAGCAATGAGGAGGACGTTTAAATCCCAATTCAAATTGATCCTTAAATTTATTGGGCGATTCAGGGATAAAAAACCCCCGTTTGAATTTTGACATTAAACTCCTTTTTTAGAGCACAAGTTTCAAAAATCTGAAACTTTAACAGTGGGCATGTCATTTTTAAAGTTGAGGGTCTCATTTAGTTTTTTAAAAAAAAAAAAAAAAAAACAAAGTTTTTATTTTTATTTGTTTCAAAAGTCAAATACCCTACTTTTTGTGAGTAGTGTAGCTTACAAAAAAAACAACGCAAGCCCCTAGTAATAAAGTGGCCCTAACACCTACAAAATGAAAAGGAACTACAGAATATGTGTTTACACAAGTGGAAAAAAAATGTTATTGCAAAAGAAAAACTAAATCCCACATGATGGTTGGAGTAAGGAAAAGGAATTTCAAAATAAATAATGGACACACTTAAAATTTTTTATTTTGCGTTTGGGGTTCTTTGTTTTTTTGTTAAGGTTACAAATTTTTCGGGCAGTATTTAGTGTTAAAACAATCAAATGTACAAAAATAATCCATAATAAGAATACAAACCTAACCAAGCAAGAAAAAAAAAGGGAAGAAGAAAAAAATAATGGAGATCAAATGACCAGAATAATTGGGAAACAAGCCCCAAAGCATTTTTTCACAGTCCGCTTCCCCCATAACCAAAATCATTAACAATGAGTCAAGTATTGTCCAATGTAAAAAAAAATCTCTTTCCCTTTTGGGGAGGAAAACCCAAAAAATTGGGCCGGTTTTGGTTTTTGGGCCCTTCAGACCTCACTGACTGTTTTGCATAAAGCAAAGGCTTATGGGAAAAGAGCTAAGAAGCTCCACAGCGCACTCTATTGGATGTAGTTATCCTTAGGCCATGTTCACACGGCTTAAAATGGGCCGTATTTCGGTCCGTAATTACTCGCCAAAGTGCGCTAATTACGGGCTGAAATCGGCCCAGTCATTACGTAATGCCACAGTTCGGCAAAGAAAACTATGGATTACTTCGTCCTCCTCCTGCTCGCGAACACACCGGAGGGGGGAGATAATTGACATGTCTTCTTCAAGCGTTTGGGCGCCGTGATACCAGCGCCGCTAGCAATGATTGTCTATGGGCCGGTCTGAGGTTCCGGCCCCCCTGCTCCTGCCCCCGGCCCACATCGGCAATAACTGCGGGGCGTAATTACGTCCCGCAGTAACCCGTGGTGAACATATGCTGAAGGATCTATGGCGATGTGAAAGGGATTTGAACCAAACCAGTTAAGTCAACTACAGACAGCTTTCGGGTATTTGCCCTCATCAGTGCAGTTAAGAACTTACATTATAAAGTTCTAATTGTCTCTGCTAGTTTAAATGGTATGTTTTTGTCTAGATATTTTGCCCAGCTCTGTCTTTCCCCATAATTACCTGTGTTTAATATTTGTGTAGCCATGAATCCCAGATATTCCCCTTGAAGTGTCTGCTTGGTGCAGAGCTATTTGTAGCTCCACCCGTTTATGACACCTGAATTCCCTAATGCTCAAATTGAACATACATAGTTGAGTATGAGTTGCAGAGCTCCGGTCTGTGGACCGAGTCTGCGGGCCATATTTCACGTGCCAATATTTTCTAAGTGACTATTACAAAGTGACAATTCCTCCAGAAAATATCCCAGGAAATGAGCCCAGAAAATAGCATAAGGGAGCTGGGACACACGCCTTCTTGTAAGTAGCTGCACTTCCGTCGCATATGTCCTTAATTACCATGCTGCTATTCTATCTACCTTGCACCTCTGCCTCCGATCTTAAACCACCCGTCTTGCCCTCAGACAATATATCCACATAAGCTCCTCTCTCCTTGCCCTCACTCTATGAATCTCTAATCCCACACACTATTTTCCCTTTTTCAACACCACCCTAAAAACCTCCTGCCTCACATATTACTACACAAACGCCACTCATATTCATCACTGAACCATCTGCTTCCTCTTTTCATTCTCCTGCTTCTTGCTGCAGGGGAACATCTTCTCCTAACCCTTGCCCACCCTCCTTCACAGCTCATCCCACCTCCATTCTCTGCCTCCCCGTAGACACCCTGCTAACCTGCTGTTAATCCGCGTGTACGTCTTTTTCTGCCCCTTTAAGTGTGCTCTATGAACGCCCGAGTCCGTCTGCAACAAACTCACTGCTGTTCATGACCTGTTTCTCTCCAACTTCCCTCAACCGTGCTGGCCCCACAGAAACATGGCCTCCAGCCATCTGACACCGCTCCCTTGACTGCCCTCACCTATGGCGGGCCTACACTTCACCCACACCCCCAGACCTGAGAACAGGCCGTTGGAGAGTTGGCTTACTTCTCTCTCCACATTCGCCACCTAACCATTCATTCCCCTGTTCCCTCACTCATCTTTTCCCCTACCATTGAGTCCTCACCCTTAACTCTTTTGGCCATTTTCCATCAGAGTCGGCAGTTGTCCTACAGACCCCCCTGGCTCACCAGTACCCGCCAGTCTTCTGGATCATTTAGCTGCGGGCTCCCACACTTCCTCTCTACTGAAGTACCCACCTAGCACTCTCATCATGGGTGATTTCAAACATCCCCATGTCACATTCCTGCCTCTCAGTTTCTTTCACTAACCTCTTCTCTGGCCTCTCGCAGTTTACTGACTCTCCAACCCACAAGGATGGGAACTCCTCTTGATCTGGTCTTCGTCATCTTTCCTCAATTCTAACTCACAAATTCTCCTATGCTCTCTCTACCACAACCTTATCTCCTTCATATAACACTAAATCTCTCCAGCCTTCTCTGCTGGTCAAACTTAAAACCTACTCATCACACATTCTGCAAAATCCGAGTCCAAAAATACTCAGGAACTCACGTGACACCAAACAGTCCTCACAGCCCCCCAATCTCCTCCCTCTCATGTCCCTAGACAGGCTGTCAAACGTATACAATGAAACTCTCACAACCACCCTGGACATGTTGGCACACTCAGACACTGCACCCAACAAGTCAGAACCCCGCAGCTGCACACTCCTCAGATCGCCATCTGCAGCGCTGTCCAAGTGTCTGAGCGACTGTGGAGAAAGTCGAAGCTACCTGCAGACTTTCTCCCTAGCAAATTCACGGCTTCAGGACTTTCTGTACAACTGCCCTTCACTGCACAAACAAAAATATTTCACCCCCTCCATCTCACACTACAACAACAACCCAAACGTCCTCTTTGACACTTCCAACTCCCCTCCTAAGGTCTAGAGCTCAGGCCCAGTCCACTGACCTCCTGTGCTGAAGACCTGCCACTTTACTTCAAAGAGAAAAATTGAAAATATTCCCGCTAAACATATCTCAGTCCCCAGTAATAACCCATCACATCCCTCCCGCCATGTTCCTCTAATCTACTCTCCTGCCCTTGACCACCCGACGACAGAGGAAGAATTGTCCCAGGCTTCTCTCTGTCTGCACCCCCACCACCCCCACCTGCTCTACTGACCCCAATCTCTTCCCACCTTGTCCAGTCTATTTCTCCAGCTGGTCCTCTCTCACCTTACTGCAATCTGTAACCTCTCTCTCTCTCTACGGGATCTTACCATCTTCATTCAACGACGCCATCATAAGCCTTTACTAAAAAAAGCCCTCTCTGGACCGTCCTTGCTGCTAAACTACCGACCAAGTCTCTAACTTCCCTTTCATCTATAAACTACCTGTGAAGGCGTTGGTCTACTCTCCCTAATCCGCTATCTCTCTACTAACACTCCTTCCGACCCTCTGCAATCAGGTTGCCCCACTCCTTACACTCACACGGAAACTGCTTAGTTAAAGTCTCAATGACCTCCTACCAGCAAAATCCATCAAGGTAACTACTCCTTGCCTGCTTCTCATGGATCTCTTCTCATGCGTTTTGACACTGTCTGGATCACCACCTTCTCCTCAGCATGCTCAACGCCATTGCCTCCAGACACCGCTTCACGCTTGTTTTATGTTTACCTGTCTGATCGCTCCTTCAGTGTCTCAATTTCTGATTCTATCTCCTCTCCCTCCTCTCCTCTCCTCTCCTCTTGCTGTTGGAGTACCTCAGGGATCAGTTACTTTAGGGTCCTTCCTCATTCATTGTACACAGCCCCCTTTGGACAAACCATCATAGATTTGCTTCCGATACCAATCTCTATGCTGATGACAACCCAATTTATACAACCCTCCTCCCGTGATATCACTCCAGCCCCTGCTACAAAAACCCCACCCCCAGTGACTGTCTGGCCGCTTGTCTCTGACATCAATGTCTCTCTTCCATCTAAACTAAACCTCACTAAACTGAACTCTTGTCCTTTCCCGCCATCTACCAACCAACCCCACCCTGTCTATTTTCTGTTTCCGTTGTGGCACCACATATATGCCTAAGCTGCAGGCCCCACTGTCTGGGGTATTATACTAAGATTTCTGATCTGCCTTCTCCCATACTATCCAATCCCTTGCCCACTCCTGTCACCTGCACCTCAAGAACATCTCCAAAATCCGCCCATTTCTCACCGTGGTAAATCAACTCAAACTCTATTACTGCTCTATTCTTTCTCGTCTTTGACTACTGTAACTCCCTTGCTTATCGGTCTACCTCTCCTCAAACCTCCCTATTCAATCTGTCCTGAATGCAGCAGCCAGGCTTGTCCTTTCTCTCCAGCCGCTATACTGATGCCTCTACCCTGTGTCAGTCACTGCACTGTTGCCCATTCAGTACAGGATACAGTATAAACCAGCATTCTCCACTCATAAAGCTCTCAACAACGCATGGCCCCCTCCCCCATACTCCTCCCTCGTCTCCTGTCTAACCACCCAGACCCGCTCTCTTCCTTCTGCTCAGCTGCTGGGTATCAGGTTACACTCATCAATCATTCCGAACCTACCATTCCCGACTCCAAGATTTCACACGAGCAGCACCAAATTCTCTGGAATATGCTACCGCGGGCCCGATCAGGCACACTCACAACTCTCATAGTTTTAAGAGGGCCCTGAGAACACATCTTCTCAGTTACTGGCCTACCAAGATCCCTAACAGCTATCACACCACATTTGTCACGTCCCTACACAGGGCACTCAAGGCACTTATCTGTATATAGATGTACTGGTCAGGGTGGCAGTTTTCAATCCATTTTTCCATGTAAACCACTCCCTAATTATGAAACATGGCTGGACTCATTGTAAACTTGGCACGATCTTACCGTTTGTTTCACCCATACACGCCTAGAAGATTGTTAAGCTCTCACCGAGCAGGACCGTCACGACCTTGTGTCTCATCTGTAAGTACTTTAATGTGTAATGTCTGTACATTTACCCTTGAATTGTAAATGCTTTGGAATAGTTTGCGATATATATATAAAAGATTATTATTACTGGTTGGCTGGGTGAACGCAAGAGTGTCATCGAATGGGGAAAAATCTCTCGACCTATTTTTTTGGAGGAGAGAACCAAAAATTGGTCGGCTGTGAGGGTTTAATTGCATTCAGACCTCACTGACTGTTTTGCATAAAGAAAAGGGTTTGGGAAAAGAGCTGAGAAGCTCCACAGCGCACTCTATTGGATGTAGTTATCCTTAGTTCACATGTAGCTTGCAGGAGCCTAGCAATGTTAAAGGGATTTGAACCAAACCAGTTAAGTTCAAGTATTGTGTCAGATTTAACTTTGCTTGGTTGTCAGAAAACCTCATAGAAAAAGTATGAATGTTGTTATAGAATCTGTAAAGAAACAGATGTTAGACCATATCAGGTGCTAGTCCTGTATGAAATGCCTGACCAACAAGTCATACCATACAAAATTAAAGTTGTAAGGCCTTTGAAGCCATCTATCTTTTAGCAGTAGGCTTTCCAAAGAATCTGTTGCAAAGTCTTAAACTGTATTCCATATTGTAATACAAGGGTCTAGCTGGTTATGCATGGTCACACATTACTTGGTAGGTTGACCCCTTTCTAACTAAATATACAAGTAGGCAATTGAGACCGCATCCTAAAGCAGTATGTTTAATGTACTGTACCGTCAAGTCATCCCCTGCTACATGGTGTAAGCCTAATATTCACCAGAAGTGTTTAAGTGGGTTTTTTTTGTCACAAGGATTTTCAGCAAAGAATCACTTGAAGCTTATCAAATACTTTGGAGTGCTGCCCTGTTTCTGTGCTTGCATGCTCCAAACACTTAACCTTCTCTCTCAGCTGCCCTGTAATGAAAGAGCAAAGCTGCAGCTAAGTCTACCCCGTAGATGGAGTTTGTCGTAACTTCCATAAGGATAGATGTTTCCCCTTTGCTAAATATAACCACTATACTGTATAAAGGTCTAGGAAGACCACATCTGGAATATTCAGTTCTGGGGACCTCACCTACAAAAAGACATTGAAAAAAATAAAACTGCAAAAATGATGGATGATCTCATATATAATCATTATCAGGAAGGACTCCGAGATATTCACATCTCAGACAGAAATTGCCTATTAATAGAGTATACCATAAATGTCTGATAGGTGTTGTTCCTGGAGGTGGAGCTTGAGAAAAGACCCTCGAACTTCTATGTGTAGAATGAAGAGGTGGCCGTGTATGTGGGGCACTTCCAGTTCATTTCAGTTGAGTTCTGAGTGGAGCTCGCTCGCTCGGCAGTACTGTACTTAGAACTCCCATAGAACAGACGATAGAGAGTCATGCATGTGCAGACACCTTTGTGTTCCGTGTAGTCGGGTTATTTCTCATCTCTTAACCTGGGCGTTAGGAGATTAGAACAATTATCTGACAACAGGATGTGTTAGAGGTAGAGAAGCTGAGCTCTGTGGTTCAACACCCCTCTTAGATTTCAGCTAGGTGGGAATTTTGGGGCTTACAGATGTTCCATAGTTTGTTTTTTTTAGCATTGGGCCGTGAAAATGGGAGGGGAGCGAGAAATGCATTTCCACCATTTGGGCTTCATTTTTACAGCGTTCACCAAGCGGAATAAATGACATGATAACTTTACTATGCAAGTCGGTACAATTACTGCAATATAAATATTGTATACAGTATATACTTTTACATAACAGAAATGCGGTTGTAAAAAAATTGTGTTTTTATATCGATCGTCTGACAGCCTTAACTTTTATTTTTCTGTATATGGTACTGAGTAGGGCTTGTTTTTTGCTGGATGAGTTGACGTTTTTATTGGTACTATTTTGGGGTTCATACGACACTTTGGTCGCTTTTTATCAACTGGAATACGGGATGAGCAAAATCAAGCAATCCTGGTAGTGTTTTTTTTAAATTTTTTACAGTGGTTACTGTGCGGGATAAATGACATGCTAGCTTTACTCAGCAGGTTGTTACAATTACAGCGATACCCAATTTGTATATTTTTTTTGTTTAACTGCTTTTACACAATGAAAAAAGAAAACACTTTTTTTGCATCACCGTAGTCTGAGAGCCATAACTTTTTTATTTTTCCGTGTACGTAGCTCTGCAGAGGCTTGTTTTTGCAGGATAAATTTTTTTCATTAGTACCATTTTTGCGGGGGACATAGCTTTTTAATTGCTTTCAAATCCCGTTTTTTTGGGAAGGCAGGAATAAGACAATACTGCAATCCTTGTCATGTTTTTTTTTTTTTTTTACATTGTTTACCATGGAGCA
This sequence comes from Phyllomedusa bahiana, assembly GCA_025379985.1. NCBI lineage: Eukaryota > Metazoa > Chordata > Amphibia > Anura > Hylidae > Phyllomedusa > Phyllomedusa bahiana. Next base: position 8,852 of record JAODAL010017720.1, read on the forward strand.
TACGTGACATGTTAATCTTACTCTGAAGGGCGATATGATTACAGTGATACCCAATTTATATATTTTTTTATGTTGTAGCAAAAAAAAAAAGTGTTTTTATAGTCTATATTATGCATGTATTTTGATAGACATGTGGGCATTGCCTGGCATGGTGAGTGACAGTTGCCATAGAACCATAAAAAGAGCATTCTTCATGTACAATCTCTATTGTATCAGTGATCTGAGGATCACTGATACAAATCCCCTATTGGGAAAAGCGAAATAAAGGATAAAGTAAAAAAAAAAAAAAGGAAAACACAAACACATAAAATAAAAACACGTACACCTCCCTTTTTCAAATGTCAATCGACCCAAAAAAGATAAAAAATAATCATATTTTGTACCACTGCATACATAACAACCTACCCTATAAATCTGTCATGTTTTTAAACCCATGGGGAGCACTTTTAAAAAAAAAAAAAAAAAACAAATCAAATTGCGTTTTTTCGGGTTTTACCCCAGCACATAAAATGGAAAAAAAGCGATCAAAACTCATATATTTCCAAAAGGTTCCCAATTAAAACGTCATTATCCTCCCAAAAAAAAAAAACCCCTTACACAGCTCTGTACACGGAAATATAAAAAAGTTATATAAACTATACAAATTGGGTATCACCGTACTCGTCTCAACCCAGGGAGTAAAACTAACTTGAAACGGTACGCCCGGTGACACTTTTAAAATAAAAAAAAAAAACACTACGGGATTGCATATTTTTTTCACCCCCCTTTCCAAAAAATGGATTTAAAACCGATCAGAATGCCTTGTCCTCCCAACAATAATACCAATAAGAACATCAACTCATCCCGCAAAAAACAAGCCCCTACTCAAGCCCCTCCATACACAGAAAAAATTTATGTGCTCTCAGACTTGGCATCAAAAAACATTTTCCCCTTTTGCATAAAATTTTTTATTGTGTAAAAGCAGTAAAACATAAAAAAAATACAAATTGGGTATCGCTGTAATCGTATTGACCTTGTGAGTAAAACTAGCATGTCATACAGACCACACGGTGACTGCTATAAAAAAAATAAAAACACTACCACGATTGCTATATTTTATTCAAAATGCCTCACAAAAATATTAAGAGAAAGTGATCAAAGCGTCATATGAACCCCATAATGGTACCAATAAAATGTCAACTCATCCCGCAAGAAAACAATAATCTTTGTAAAAGTAATAAAACATTAAACTATACAAAATGCATTTTCTTGTAATTGTACCGACTTGCATAGTAAAGTTTATACCGTACGGCGAACGCTATAAAATTGAAACCAAAAAACAATGCAGAACTGCTTCTCCCCCTCCCCATCATTTTCATGGTACAATGCTAAAAAAAAACTATGGAACACCTGTGCTCCCAAAATGCACAATAAAGGCCTAGATGAGACCCATGAGGGGTGTTCAATCGAAAATGGACATTTCTGGGGGTTTTTCCTGGCTGGTACTTTGGGCTTTCAAATGAACATGGTACCCACCAAAATCTGCTTAAAAAACCAAAAGGCCCCCTCCCTTTGACGCTTTTCGAAAGCTAAAATTACAAAGAAAGGGGATAGTTAGGCATCATAGTATATCAAAGGTGTACCCCCTTTTAAAACCTTTAAAAGTTATATTTCCTTTGTAGGTGGGAGGACCATTTTAGGTGATGCCCCTTTAAAATCGACAACCAGTTAAAAGTTTTTACTGGGAGGTGTTAGAAAACTAAGCCTCAACAGGTATAACTTGTAAGTGGTTGTTAATCCTTCATAAGTGACAGTAAGTTCTACAAACTTGGCAGGGTAAAATGAAAGTTCTATAAAAATGGTCCTCCCATAACAAATATATAAAATATGTATACATCCTACATGGCCTGGAGCAGACCTAAGAGTTTATTCACCCTTGTTTTCTGTAAAGGTGTCTGATTGGCTAGTCTACAGAGCAGAATGGCAGCACTTTACATTTATAGAATGATAAGGACATTAGTGAGGTTAGCCACTGATGTTGGCAATAAGTGTAGCTTGTGCTTGCTTTCAGAATCATCCTTTAGAGGGTACTAAAATTACTCCTACCCAGAAAATCACAAGGCATTATGGGAAAGGAGCAGAAAGCTCACTGCGCCCTCTATAGGTTGTAACAAATCCTCAATCTTACTTCTTGATCTCACTGAAGTCTTTGCGAGAAGCCAAAAAGGAAATAATTGTCAACGCCAATATTGCTCATCTACATACCGTTTTCAGGGGCGTCCTTTCCCATAATGCCTTGTGATATGCAGATGCTGAAGTAGGTGGACTAAAAAGGAAAAACAAAACACGACACACGCTTTTAACTGGAGCTACTCCATAAGGAGAGAGAATTTCCCCCTCCTCAACATCCTACCGCAGAAAGTCAGACTCATTTTCCCAGAGGGCCCTACTGGCATTATAGTTGTCCTCATAGAGCCATTATGTGGTCACTTAAAAGGCCATGATGTCTTTTTGGTTATATAATAGACTTCCATAACCTCTTTATGCATCTTAAAGCTTTCTACCCATAGAAGAGTGGCTATAGAGTGCCTGTTGTAGTGCTGTCATTAGCATCTGCATTAAGTTGGCCGAGTCAGTTGAGCAGACTATTAGATGTCATGTGAAGAGCCGTCCCAGAGCTCTGAATCCAAGATGGACTAAGCCCATCTCTCAGTGCTGACCTTCTTGGATACAAGTCAACTTAGTCTCCATTATACAACATAAACCTCGTAGTGTGTTAATGCCCTCACTAAGGTCCCATACACACTTACGAGAGTGTTCGGACAATGGCTCAATTCTTCATTGCAAGAGTTTTGACAGTTTATGTCCATGTCTATGCCGTTAAAGGCAACCAAGCTTTAAAACCCACTTCTACATATGTAGTCACTATGAAACAGACCCCAAATTCCCACACTGAGAAAGAACAAGGGCGAGAGCATAGGTTGGGCGGATCTGGCGAGTAGTTGAAAATAATTTCTTCTCATCGGCTTAAAGTTCTTACACAGAATACTATCTTGAGTGCATATATTGCATCATTAATATACTATGCCATATGATACTAGCTCAGATAAAGGCGAATGTCCTCATGATTGATAATATACACCATTTATCTTAGACTAATTGATGATGGGTGTTAGTGTATTTTAAACTTACAGCGAATAGGAAAAGTTTTATTTTTTTTTTCTAAAGATTTGTTCAGCCACTTACAAAATACTCCAATTGGTCGCTGAGAGTAATGAATTTATGAAAATAGAAAAAAAAGAACCTTACTCACCTCTACCATGATGCCCCATTCTGTCCTAGTGGCCGTCCCGTACATTTCCGGCTACGCATAAGGCGAGAACATCAATACTCTGTTTTATCATCTGCCATGCTATGTACAAGCCAAATCAGAGGCCACAAAATTCACGTTCACATGACCAGCTTCTGTTGATGGACATTCACTGAGGCAGCCCGAAATGTAAGGCCGATGACGCCTAGACAGAAGATAGCGACACGCAGACGCGTTATACTTTCTTTTTCTATTTCTAATCATGGCAACCGTGGACAATGAGCTTTCTTCCATCTGTAAAGCTCCAGACAACCCCATTAAACTGCGACTGATTTCTTTTTCCTGCACATCAGAGCCTGTAGAATACAAATTAAGCAAGAATCAGAGTTAATCATATAGTTCTCTCTGTATTTCTTCTTGTGACCTCCATAATTTTATGCCCAAACACTTATCTCACAGTCCCTAAGAATCTATTTCTTAGCACAGTATTTTAGCTAAACACATAATCTTGTTTTTCTAAGCTTTATGAAAAGGGGAGGAAAATCACATCTTTGTATGTAAGTCTATCCACAGTATACATCCCCTGAAGCATATGTTCACTATTGATTAAACGATATAAATTAAGCCGATTATAGAAAAATCGTGCTAGTGCTTTGTTATGTACAGTTGGAAGCAGCACAGCATCCATCGTCTAAGACTGTCTCGGAGCAACAAAAAGTCTGAGTACATCCCTAAGTTGAAAAATAGGATCAAATTGGTCTACTCAGTGTGTCAATATTTTGTGCCCAATATATATTTGTGCCCACCATTATTTTCCAGAACTGACTTAACCTTTTTGGACATGGAGCTCACTGGTTACCACTGGAATCCTCTTCTACTCCTCCATGATGACATAACGAGCTGGCTTTTTCTGATGTAGAGACGTGCAGCTCCCCCTTATACCCCGCTGGGCATATCGGAACTTAATCCACCCCTATGCCCCACAAAAGTGTACTCAATATGGTTTATATGAGACTAATGCATTTGCATATCGAACATGCAACCTTTATTACCCTACTTCTTCTTCTAGCAAGAGGCAGTGGTCGTCTTAGAGGTGTGTTTGTGTGGGTCGTTATATCAAGTTCTGGAATACTGTAGCCTGCGCCCATATTCTGGAAGAGTGAGGATATCATCTCCTTGTCTTCTCAGATCTATATAGTCACAGGACATTTGGGTATCATATGGTTCTCTTCTAAATGACACCTGTAGGTTCTCCAGCAGCCGTCAAGCACTCCATGCAACCCCAAACCATGACACTCACACCACTATGCTTGATTTTAGGCAAGATCTACTTGTCTTTGTACTCTTCACCTGGTCAAATAAGTTTATCTTGGTCTCATCAGAACACAGGTGTCAGGACTGCGCTACTTTTGTTGCAGCCTCAGACGGGGTGCCACGGTATTGGGAGTGCAATAGTGGGGGTGTAACGCAACATAAGCCATATCTCTGGTAGGGCAGGGGTTTTAAACCGCATCCTGTCTGCTATCTCTGCCCTGGTGATATGCATTGTGTCCTAGCTGTCGTGGTTGCTCTCTGGTTGTTTGCTGTATTCTCGGCTGAGGCTATGTTTTCTGGTTACTCTCCTCTCCTCTGTCCTTTATGAGTTATTTTGTATTCTCCTGAATGTTGACTCACCCTGTACGACTATTCTTTTATGTATGTTATCTAGTGATTCGTCTGTTTCATGTTTGTTATAAAAACCGTTTTTCTATCATAGTCAGTTTGGCACAAAGTAGAATATAACCAATCGTTTTACTAGGGTACACAGATCAGGAAAGATCTTCGATTGTGGTGTCTCCGGCCTTTTTTCGGGGAATTAGTTGTCCTACTTATCAGCATGGTAAGCTCCAGGGTAGAACTAGGGCGTCCCTTACAATAAGGATACATGACCCTCCAGATAGTCCCACACCTTAGTCTGCTTGTTACTTCACAATTGTTAGCTAGGTTTTCTTGCGTGCATCATCTTTAGAATATAGCATCCTTGTGGAACGACAGCCAGCAGCACCAATTTCCTGCAACTATTATTGCAGTCAGGCTTCTGAGCACTGACAAGCGCTAAGAACCCCAACTTTCATTTTAACATGCTAGCAGCAATATTAGCAGCACTCCTAACTCTATTTATATGCGATACCCGACCAAACGAATTACTCATTCCTCTGATGATCACGATAGCAAGAGGCTAACTAGCGCCATGCTGCAGTTCCTTCAATCACTATCTTAATGGAGATGCTCACAACCATCAATCAACAACGATACTAGTCTCGAGAGCCGCCAAGTTCTGAAGTCGAGACACCTCGAATCTAACCCCTGTACAAACATACTAAGGCTGAATGTTGAGTCTTATCTGGAGAGCCATCTTTTGGGGTTCAGAGACACAGTTCTTTCAGGAGTGTTGACTATCTTCTCTTATAGCCTTAAGACATCCTTTATGTAGAACAACCAATCATGCTGTTTTTCAGATCCCCATACAGTTCTTTAACAATGAGATGTGCACTTCGTTGAACATTCAGTGACCACGTATGAGAGAAGATGTGAGAGCGATAACACCTACAATTTAACATTACACCTGCTCTCCCATTCCCAACCTGACGATCCTTGAGTAAATCAATCTAATAAAGACAAATGACACTAGTGAACACTTAAGGGTAGTAACTCACTTTTGTTACTCTCATCGTTTTAACAATTCAATGAGAACTGAGTGTATGAGTTTTTATGAGGCGCACACCACCAAATTCTTACGCTGTTATAAACAAGCACTACACGACTACTTTACATTGAGTAATCCAAAGCCATATATATCTTTAGGTGCGTGCGTCCCATTGAAAAGGATATAATACAATATTTACATAAAATGCGATCTGGATGTACTCATGTTTTGTGAATATACTCTGTATGTTATAATTCTGATAGTTTAAGATTGCTTTTATTTGTTAACTTGAATCTTAGAAAACAAGAATATTACAGTGGCCATCGGATTAAACTAAATTTTTATATACATTAAAATTGGCTTTCTGTACAATGAATCTTGGAACCACATACCATAGACAATTCACATGACACTTGGAGACTACGCAACCAAGTGAATGATAGAAGACCTACGCCAATTATCATGAACATTTATCTAACCTCGTATCAACATCTGTATTACTAAAGTACCATGCAAGCGATTGCTCAGTCTTTCGTGCGCCTCTCATGACGTACTAGATCTGTTCCTGTAATTTTTACGTCCCAGGATGAGAGGGCTCCTTAGAATACCCCACGTGATGGCCAAATTATTGCTTTTGTTTTTTTTCGCGTGGAGTACAACATGTATAAATAAAGAACTCACTATCCTCAAAATGGAAAGTCTGGTTTACCACAGTTTTCCAGCACGCCTCTTTCTGACTGTTAAGTTAAAGGACTTGCTTTATCTAATTCATTTTCTTTACTGTTCATTTTTCATTATGTTAGGCAGGGTTGTGGAGTTGGTAAGCCAAAAGCTCTGACTCCGACTCCTCAATTTCCCTAACTCCTGACTCTGACTTCTACATTTAATGAACTTCTACTTCTGACCTCTACCCTTCTCCCTGACTCCCTCAAACATGCGCATCTGATCTAATATGAGCAACTTTACTGTATGCAAAATTGGTATCAGCAGGCATGTAGTATCCACCTTTAATGATACAATAATCAAGCTACCTTTAGTGGAACATAACACGACATACAAAATGCGGTAACAATGCGTTTTTTGTACTTTTGACTTTCAGGCTCCATGTCTTAACCAGCAACACACACCTTTTAGAAAGTATGAACTACAACAACAACAATTTATACGCCACAAACTCATCTTACCTATCTTAAAACATAAATATTCGACTCTATCACAGAAATTACATTAATCGCTTGGTTCCAGCAGATACTGTCATGTAACTGCATTCGTCACTGATATACACTGCCACCTGAACAATCAAAATGTTAATTTTTTAAGATTTGTAGTATTTGGTAAAATCCGACCTTTGGAGCTTATCAAACACTACCTGAAACACCCCTTTTTCTGGGCACTGGATCAAATACAAAGCAAGTCTTACCAAAAAATCTATCAATTGATCTGTATCTTACACTTTCCAATGTTATGTTGCCGGGACTGACTTAGGGTATAGAAAACAGCTTTATCTCAACTCCTCAACCCACACATGTTTGACATTGGGTTAGAGTCTGGGAGGACTAGGAGGCGTGATACCGCAACTTACTTCATGTCCTTGACCGCTTCCTTCTCCAACCTTGATTATGCTCAATGTTGTCTTGTACCCTGCCTCGAGGCAAACAAACTAACAATAAGTCATCCCATTTCATACCCATATAGTACTCCGAGTGCATGAAGTTAACTCCATCTTGTAGGATACTCACTATACAAGCAGTAGCACTTGAAATCAACATCCGATCCTGGTCAAGTATCCAACCATCTTTGGCTGTGAAACAACCCTCAAATCATCAGACTTTACTCCACAGAACCTGACAGTTCTCCAATATTCTCGAATCCTTAAGCCGCTCTTGTTCCCACATTCCCTTGATTTCTTCCACAACCCACTTCACAATCCTATTACAGGCCCGTACTTACTGACGTCTCATATCTCATCACTCCAAATCACCTGCTTCCAATCTTCAATTTTTCATACTTTTTTTGCAAACTTGAGCCAATGCTTCTTATGACAAGAAAAGTCAAGGCTTTTTCACCTTTTTTTGAGCCATCATTCCAGACCTTTGTAATGCGTGTTTCATTGTGCTTGCATAGGCATCTGTGATCTCACTCTTATGAAGCCCACGAGCCATCTCCATTGCCGTGTCTGTCGTGTGGGAACTGATAGACTTGTTGGCTCTGATATTTTGCCTGGATGTATACCTCTTGGCTTTTGAATGGATGGACGGACTTCATTTCATATTGTTCAAGCTGTCATGGGCCTCACATGATGCAGTTTGGCAAATTCTTGGTCAAGAGACGCTATTGATGAGCTGAATGATGCTGCTTCTCTTTTCTTGGGAAATCTTCTTTATGGCTGCTCAAACTACTGACCTTTCGCTTGGAAGTCAGCCTAACAACACACTGAGCTATTAGTGAATGTGAGAAAAGGTTGTAATTTGTAGTATACAAGAAAAAAAAGATTGTCCCACCACAGGAACAAAACTGTAACAATGCAGTTACATGACAAGAATCTGCAGAACTAAGCAAAAGTTATGTATAAGATAGCCTGAATGATTGTCTATAAAATGATGGTAGTCTCACATTAAAAGCTGTAGTGGATGTTAAGATATGGAGCATGAAAGTCAACATTTCAAAACATTGTTACCCTTTTGCTTGTCGGTATAAATTATATTTATTGAATATGACTTTAAAAACACTGCAATTTTTTGGGCCATATTCACAGCTCAATGGCTGGACTAGACTGAACCCAGTAGCAGGCAGCTCTAGCTATATATATGCTACCTGGGAAAAATTAACAGGTGCAGTTAATTGCTGAGTAGCAGCTCACATACTCCACTGCTAGGGGAACAATTAGATGATAAAAAACTACACCTTAAACTTAATACCTATTCACACCAGCATGCAGAAAAGCCACAGTATAATAAATGACACCCTTCGATATCGCCTTATTTATATACAATAGTAGTACCAGCAACCACACCGCTCAAGCATTGAGAGTATTTTAGTTGTTGTTTTATTGGTATTTTAGCATTTGTGCAATCTCCCTATGCATTATACTGTGGCTTTTCTGCATGCTGGTGTTAACAGGAATCAAGGTAATGTGCAGTTTTTTTTATCATCTAATTGTTCCCCTAGCAGTGGGGTATGTGAGCTGCTGCTCAGCAATTAGCTGCACCTGTTAATTTTTCCAAGGTAGCATACAGGCTAGAGCTGCCTGCTACTGGCTTCAGTCTGGTCCAGCCATTGAGCTGTAAATATGGCCCAAAAAATTGAAGTGTTTTTTGAGTAAGTAATGCCCCAATTTTTGTATGTGTTGGATATGACTTTAGAACACAAAAAACTTAAAAAAATTGTAAACATTCAAAACGCTGCAGTAAGTGGGAAAAAGCAGTTTTCTTTTTAGAGCCCCATACCAGGATACCCATGGGCGGTTGGGAAAAAAGATTTTTCAACAAAAACGTCCTGAATAACATTTGTGGAGCCTATGAATTTGTTCTGAGAAATAGTATCACCTCCATCAGATCCTTCATAGATAACCTCAAATTTGATCTCATTATTTCCAGGCTAGAGAACAGCCTCACTACACTAACTTGGGGGCAAAGCGGTGACCACAGGGGCAACATCTCTAACAATGTCAGGATATAAAGGAATTGCCTCAGCCACAGTCAGTTCTGATGAATGATTGAACTCTTCTACTTCTTTGAAAGCAAGTGAAAAATTTTGCTGAAATCTGGTCAATCCATTTGCTATGGGAGCGGAATATTTTACCATGTGGCAACAGTTTACCTGCTCCATGATGTCCAACTAAACTCCTCATCTGATGAGGCTGAAGATATGGGAGCAGTAGCACTGGCAAGACCCAATTACTATTGCTCTTGGAACTGCATTGAACTAACTGTACCAATTTATTATATAGTTTGGGAGTCGGTCCATTTTATGACAACTCTGACTCCACGACTCCAACTCCACAGCCCTGATGTTAGGTCATATTTTGGGCTTCATAACAAATTACCAGTTTTACACAGAGTTATGGTCACAACATATAATGGTCGTCCTGGAACCAATTAATATTGTATGCTAAGGAGCCACTATAAATGAGAGTGATTGTGAGGTAGGAAAATAAAAGTCCTGACTACAAGTTCAGTTTGTTAACTTTTTCTTAATACTTGTAATATTTATTCCCACTAGCCACATAATTAAATATTGATGCCCTGTCTTGTGCAGCAATATGTGTATACAGTCCAGGTAAATACCGTACATATTTCCCAAAGTCATGGTAGGGAGTGGGTTTCATTGCATCTGCTTCTTTGCCAACTACTTTATACCCCCATGCTGGAAATAGCTTCCTATCCTTTTAAAGTGTATAGATCACATTACTGCAAAAGGAGACTGCACACACCAGCAGTCTGACACTTGTAGCTAGTAGCAGCTAGCTATCTTGTCCATTTATTCATCTGCTAAGCTGTGAAGACCCGGCACCAAAATGTCAAAATCAACTAGTAAGTTTTTGTGTGCGATCTTCAGTGCATGTTAGAAACAAAGATCTAGCCAAGCACAAACCTACAAGGGTCATCCTTGTAGTACTATGTAGTGGCTTAGTTTACAAGGTATCAGCCAAGAGCAGGTTGAGTAGCATGTCTAGTGTAAGCTGATCTACTGTACTCCATTTCAATCTGTAGTACAACTGATGTAAATGTAACATATATGACTTTTGGATTTGTTTAAAATGTATGTGGAAATGGCTGAAGATATCTAGGTGTATGCAGCATTGAAGTCCCTGGTCTATGGTTAATGTTGTCTATATAGTCAAAATATGTAAATATTGCCATTTTTAAATTTCTTTGCTGTAATATATGCTTCAGTCTCTTTTTAAAGAGGATGTTCCCACTATAGACTTTAATGGCATATATCTAATATATGTAATCAAAATCTGATTGGTGCAGGTCCCACCTCTATTACCTGCAGCCATCTTGGAAATGGGTTCCTGAAAGTTACTGCTCAGAATGGAGAGCTGATAGCGTTTGTGCATGACTTTCTATTCTTTTCTATGGGAGTTCTGAGTACAGGTGATCAATTTGTTCGGCTGCACTCAGAACTCCCATAGAACAGAATTGAGTCTTGCTCAGTCGTGACTGGCTCTCCATTCTGCTCCATAACTTTCGGGGGCCTGTTCCTGAGATAGGTGCAGGCTCCTTAAGCTGGAATGTGTAGATAGATAACAAAAATCTTAGATTTCTACATCATCCAAATAGTCTACTGAATATGTACATGGTTATAATTTAATATTAACATACATTGGAAATATATGGTATAATGAGCTGAATGTAAGAGTGCTATGGTGTTAATATAAGGAACTCATTAACAGTAATACTACACTGCAAACTAAATATACCCTCAATTAGAATGGCAGAATTAGCAGCTTGTACATAGATTTCAGGATGACAACTGTTGGACAAAGTAAGAACAAAAAGGTGAAAAATAAGCAGCACAAATAATTAATGAAGGAGTCATTTAATAATCCTAAATGACAGATCCATAATTATCTTTGCACACGGTGACTTCGTATCCTGTGCACGGTTCTTCTGCGTTTTTTTCCACTGTATAGCAATTTTTTTTAGAGACACCCTTCAAGTGGGGTATTTGACCTCCTTTGGCCTTCAGAAGCAGAAAAGTTCAACATTGCATAGATTCCACTAGGTGTTGAAATTATTCTGCAGGAATGTTGGCCCATGCAGAATGGATAACTTCTTGAGGATGACACAAAATAGATAGTGTTACTAGCATGCTCAGATCACCCCATTCTACCTAACCTTAGAGATGTTCTATAGGTCTAAGATCTGGAGACTGTTATAGCGAGGAAAGCAAGGAAAACTTGCTATCATGTTCCTGAAACCAATTTAAGACTATACAACCCAGGTGGCTTGGTGCATTGTCCTGCTGAAAGTCCCTTCTGCTATAGGGTAAATAGCCGAATGTGGTAGGTTACAATGGTTAGATAAGCCCTACTATTTCAAACGTCCATTCACAGGTATCAGAAGAGCCAGCATGTGCAAAGAAAACATTCTCCATTATGTTAGCTTCACCAACCTGACTAGAATGCCTCATTGACTCCTACAACTTGTATCAAATTTTGACCCATCAGCATGGTGCAACATAAATCTGGAATAATCTGACAAGACAATGGCCTTACACTTCTTAGCGATCCAATTTTTGCACTATTTTACTAGAGTCTTGCAATTCTGTGTCCCTTAGACAGCAATTGCATTTAATCTTTCTTGACTGTACACTGCCACATTTGTGATGATTCTTGATATCCTCCTCTGACCCCTTTTTGTTGACAAGTTGAGTACGTCCACAGTATCCATATTTGCTGGATGTTTTTTCCTGATCACAGCACCCTCGGTATACTCTCATCACTATTACATGAGAAAGCCCCAGGATTTGCAGGATTTTGAAATATTGACCAAAGCTAGTGTAGCACCGATGACCACACATTGTTTGAAGTCACTCAGATCCCTCGATTCTCCCATTCTAATGTGAATTCACCCTAAAACTGATCCATAAAAAACTTGTGTACTTTCTTTTATGCCGAGATCTGGGATCACATTTCTGATAAACATACATAGAAGCTCCAGTCATGAAAAGGCTATTGGCTCTAATAAAGTGGCCATTCAGTCTATATGTATAGCCAGGTTCTGACTGTCCAACAGGAGAACAAGGGGGACCCCTGGTGGGTCCCTCAGCATGGCAGACCTGCAGTTTCTTTTAAACCGCATATATATCCTTGGGAGAGACAGAAAAGCAGAGAGAAAGAGGCAGAGTATAAGAAGCTTGCACAGTAGATGTAGGGTGGGCCTCCAGAATCAGCTACACAGATAGGCCCCAGTGGCGTAGCTACAGGCGTCGCAGCGGTTGCAATTGCAACTGGGGCCATGAGCCCCCCTCACCACACCGACTCATTGATCGCTGATAAACATACAGGGTGTGTCTTCAGTGTGTATTCCTAGTGCTTGAGGTTGACCTGTGTGGTAGACATGCTGGAACTTGTAGTTCTACAGCAACTGCTGTGGGACTACAGGATACTACACTATATATGCTTTGATTTTTGAATGCTAGCTAGTTTAGTATACTGGTATTTGTAGTTCCACAGCAGCTTATATAGAACTACAGGTCCCAGCATGTCTGCCGAAAAATGTAAATATGAAAAAAATTCTAAAACATTCCCTTTTGCCATTTTACAAATAAAATAAGCAATATGTTTGGAATTGGTGTAATAATTGGTATTGCCTCAGTCTTAAAAGTCCAGTCTATTAAAATATAATAATTTTATTCCCTTTTGGTGAACCAGCAGACCCTATATTGGCTGTGTATGTTTATTGGTCTTTGATATTGTTTTTTATTTGGCAATATTGGTCTTGATTTTGTTTTGGTGCTAACAGTATGGTGCATTATTCACTTTATAATGGTGAAATACAGTGAATTATGTAGGTATTATTGGTCTGGTAATTGATTCTTAAATGAGTAACAATATGTGTTATTGTCCCCTATAAGGTGGTGATAGTGACGGTATTTATTTGATCTTTGTTATAAATTGCATTATTGGTAAAATTGGCTTCCCTTTTACGGTTTGGGTCAGTGATATTATAATGGTATCAGTCACTATAGTGATGACATGCGGTGATCATGTGGCTGTACTTTTTGACATTTGTATAAGTAGTGAACTGCAGAATACAGAAAACGTTTCCGTTCACCTCACAAAGAATTGGGGAGGAGGGAAGAGAGCGATTGGGGGCAGACACTTCAGGTTTAACGTTTTCTTTGTATCCTGTTTGGTTAAAAAATTTTAGGCATCACACATGATTGCGGGTAGGGACCCACAGCGAAGTTTTCACCCGGGCCCAAAAGCCTTTACTCACCCTGATAGCCCGTTATGTCCCTTATTGCCAATTACATGGGTAAAAATGTTGGTGGGGCTTTAAGTTATTGGGGTTATTGTCACGTTTCATTTTAAAATAGTTGTGAAAAGAGAAATAGTGCAGTTATATGTGAAGAACTGTGTGAACTGAAGCCACACAACCTGTTGTACTGTCGTCTTGGACTAATGGATGTGTAGTATCCATTATCTGTGTTTTATTATATGGGTATCTCCCAGGGGTACTTACCCTTTAGTTTAAATAGTTTTTTTGGACATGGTATAGTGTTCTTTTAAATCATAAATGAAAGTATAGGGAAAAAGTGACATTTTTGACAATCTGTAAAAAAGAAATTTACTATACAGTATATGCATTGTTTTCTGATTATGACATTTTACCTGATGATGTGAAATTGTATATTCTATACTTCCTCCTTGTAATCACAGAACATGAATAGGAAGCCCCCTTAATATTAAATAACCTTACTATTTTCATCTCCAACGTGAACGGCAGTGGTAAGAAAATGATTGCTGCAGTAATAAATGTGACATTTTATATTTAGAGGTATAGATTTCTGCACAGAGCAGGTTATATAGGAGTTCGTACTGGGCTCTAATGCTTTGATAGAAAAGTAATCAAGGATACAGTATCAGCATGCAATGCAAAATTGTTCACTGTCAAAAAAGAATGGGGATTACATTAAAGAGATTTTCCTAGACCAGCCATCCTCAAACTGCAGCCCTCCAGCTGTTGGGAAACTACAACTCCCATCATTCCCACTGTCATAGATTATCTAAATGCATGATGGGAGTTGTAGTTTCCCAACAGCTGGAGGGCCGCAGTTTGAGGATGCCTGTCCTAGACTGTTTAAAAACCTCCCTAATCACCTCCCACTTTGCTAAAATAGAAAATTAACCCATACTTACCTCTCCCATCACCATCGTTCCAACACTAACAGAGTACCAGTGTTCCCCCTGGTCCCTCACTGATGATGTCACGTTCATGGATTATATAATGCTGCAGCCAAGTACTGACTCCTTTGTTCACATGCTGAACATGTAGCACTGAATCCATGTCTAATTTGGTGTCCAAATCTGTTGTGTGAACATACCCTAACCTTATTAAGCTAGTGACTGGGGCATTTAAGGACCCTGGCATCGTGCCCTGTAAACCAGACAATCCAAAATCAGCCAATAAATACAGTATTGCTGTAGAGCGCTAATAGCTTGCCATAATTATGCAGGGTAGACAGTAGAATTATGGTAACATCCCTCAGATGTAGGGAAGATAAAGGCTTACTGTTTACGACCACATTGATCTGGAGGTCATAATCAGAATCCCGTGTGGTCTAGGGTAAAGAAACGTTAATAACACCATTCTTGGAGATCTAAGATAGTAACTGGGTACATTTCAGCATCAGTGGTAGTCTCAACCATCATTGCCAAGGCTTCAACAGGAAGTTGAGCACTGATCGCTCAGCTTCCCTTCCTCTCTCTGAACCAATTATAGCGATAAGGGCAGGAAAAGAGAAAATTTTGCTGCTGTAACTAATCAACCTGACAATTCTCTTTTTGATTGTGCATGAGTATTGCATGAAAACCAAGAGCAAATCTCAGGGAGTCTGTGTGGAAGTAGAATTATCCTAAACAGGTTAGTTTTTAAAGGGATAGTCCCGTTACAGGAAATTCTCTTCGCCCTCTGCGCATTGCTAGTTGCGATCCGACCCTGCATTTGAATGAGCGGAATCCTCCACTTCTTTGGGAATTCCAAGTATACAGTAGCCGAGCGCCTTCCTCATTCAAATGCAGGGCCAGATCGTAGCTAGCAACAAGCGGCCAGCAAACAGAATTTCCCGTAATGGGAGCTTATTGCATACTGTTCCCTTGTTTAACTGTCCACATTTTAGGTATAACAAGACGACTATGATGCTGTTGGAACGATTTCAACCCAGGTGGCAGGAAACATGCGGGTTGGGCGGATCCTCTGGGCCCACTGCGAGCGCAGATGGTGATCACAAGTAGTGGGTAGCCCAAGTGCAGTTCCGTGTAGCAGGTGCTGGAGCAGAGACAGGGCACTGCAGATGTAGCCGTGGAACGTATGCACAGTCCAGGTGTAGTAGGGGAACGGCTGGCACAGTCCAGGAAGGAAACAGACATTGGGTATGGCAACAGGTATATGGCAAGCTGGTGCAGCGGCAGGTGTTCAGAAGGTAACGATGAACGTACAGCAGCACAGCAGCCAAGGGGTCAAGCTCTTGTGCTGGATAACACAACAACGAACTGACGCTGAGCTGAGGGAGGAAGTTCCTTAAGAAGCCAGAGGTTACAGGTCACTGGGCAGGGCTAAGGTACTCTGACTCTCTAAATGTGGTGCAGTGCCGCGGGCGTGCCCCTAGAGGGAGCACGTGTGCCCACAGGAAACCAGGGAGCTGGAGGAAGTAATGGAGACTCATACCTGCCAGCAGGGATGGCTGCAGGACTGCCAGGAGCCAGGACAGGTGCGTGCAAAGAGCCAGGGGCACCAGAGCCTGGGACACGAGAGACACTGGGACGCCGACGATCCATAGCAGGGACCGCAGCGTGAACCATGACAGCTGTTAGTTTTTTTTCAGGAGACGATGGGGGATTCGGGTATTATGTTCGAAATAGGGATAATTTAGATTGGGGCTTTTAGAAACCCATAAACATATAGCAGAAACAACCCTATTCAGAAAAATAGAACTGATTTTCAGTTTCAAAAAGTATGTCAGTATACTCTTTTACATCCTAGTGTAGTGTTGTTGCTATTCTAATTACAAAAATGTACTACGAAAGTGATAACAATCCACTTTAGGGACAGGCACGAAAAGGTGGGTGGAAACTTATAGGCCATGGTCAGTCCTCTAAAATTTAAATATATTCAAATAAGCTCAGGTTAAAGAGCTAGGACTCGGTATCACCTATTGAATGCAGCATTCCACAGCTCACATCAAAGCCACTGAGACTTGCAATATGACTGCAAGTAAAGTAATACCAGAAATTAATCTGCAGACAGCGGTCTTGGGGTGCTCCTCAACAGCGCAGAGTACAGTACAGGTTTGTTAAGTGAGAGGCTCTAGATGTAGATCAAAAGGGATAACATTTCTAATTAGGGACAGACAAACATATAAGTTTGTGGAGACCTGATTATACTGAACTCCTTATGTGAATACAGTATGATCTTATTTCAAAGCTAGAGCTCTTTTCTGCATTTAGCAGTGTAGTTCATCGTATCCACTAGGGAAGTTAGTGGTGAACACGGTAATTGTAATCATACAACCTCATTACCCATGAAAGTTCTATACAGTGAGATTTCTGTTTATTTGCTGTATGGGAAAGAAAAAGTTTTCTATCCTTTCTATAGAAACCTTTCAGTAAAAAAAGAGTAAACCCAAACAGGTATTAGTGAAATCGCTCCGATTTTTCACTCGGCTGGGCCCTTAAAATTGTTCTCCCTCTTAATTTCTATGGGAGTTCTGAGTATAGATGAGCGAGTGTACTTGGATAAATTTGAAACTCCCATAGACTTAAAGGGGGAGATGTGCGAAAACGCGGTCATCTCCCTGTTCTCTCTTGAGAATTGCTAAAACCCCTTTGAACCACATAATGAACACTTTTGATTGACTTTTCTCCTTGTTAGGTCATTTACAATTATTATTATTTATTTTAAAGCACCATTAATTCCGGGCCTGTCTTTTTGAGCGGGTTTTTACATACATAACATAAGCCCAAAACAAAGATAAGGGCAACACAAAAATTAAACAAAAGGTATAGAGGGAGAAAGGCCCGCCCCTAATTGATTTTAACAGAAGGTGAGGGAGGAGGGGTGTGTATTAGGTCGCGTCACCACGGCACAGTCCCCAAAAAACTGGTTGGTTTACCACCGTATTTCACTGCTTTCAATGGGGTCACACGGCTGCGGTGGGAGGGGTTTTTCTCTGCAATAAGCGGAAAAAACACTCCCCTTCACAAAGACATTTCCAAATTTTCCACCGAAACCCCGGTTGGAAGAATGAACATGTAGAATGTTTTTCGGACCACCGGTGGTCTAAGAAACCGTCCAGCAAAAGCCCTGCAGGGAGATGCTGCGGGGGGTGTTCCATAGAGGCCCTTTTTAAAAGTTTTCACCTGGTTTTTGCAGAGGGTTTTAAAAACCGAAAACCGCTGAAAACCCCCGGGGTGAAAACCCGTGAAGTGGGGACAAGGCCTAATAGTGTGGGCTTTCAGATTTCATTTGAAACTAAGGGAAAGGGGGAGGGGAAAACTAAGGTTGTTGAGATTTCGGGGGGGGCATCAGTATAAAAGTGGGGCATTGTCTTACTTTTACGCCGTGTTGACGGGGGCGGGGGGGGCCCGGGGCCCGGACCCTCCGCTGGCCCATAGACTACCCCTTACACGGCGCTATACGCCCCTGGAATTTACCCCTGTCCCCCTTTCTCCCCCCCCAGCCGGATTTGCCGAGCAGGGAGAGGGGACGTAATCCCCCGGGGTTTTCTATGAGAACTGTGGATTACCGAATGATGGGGGCGTAATTTCCCGCCGTAATTCGCGCACTACGGACTGAAATACGCCCCTTTTAAGCCGTGGAACTTTCCTTAGGGTTATTTACAGGGGTATAGTTTTTTCAGAAAAATTTCTACAACAAATCTGCCATGTGTGAGTATAGCCTGACTTTTTAGTCCTGTTTCTTTCAGTTACTTGTTCTGTGGCTTGTTATCGCTCACAAATATTAAAAGGGATCCATCATTGTTTGCCACCCTCATCTTGTTGGAACCTGATGGAATAGTGTAATCCAATAATCCAAATTCAGGCCAGAAACATCTACTAACAAGATCTCATTTAACCTGACAAAACATTCCTACTATAAGGAGGAGGAACACTTGTAGTTTTTTGGGGGGAAAAAGGAATCGATAAATTTTCACTTTTCCCTTTAAACTCCAACCACAACCCATAAACAAAAATTCCCCTCTTGAAAAAAACGCCCAAAACCACTACCTGTAAATCAGAAATTGAATAGTGTGGGAAAACAAAAATTTTCAATTTTTTTTTGAGTAATGGTTAGAATCGCTTCCAAATGTGATATACATTTTCTGCTTGCAGTTACCAAAACTCTTAGCATCCAATGACAAATTCAAGCAAGTAGATCTCATTTTAGAAGCTTTATTCTTAAACTATTTCCAACAGATACTACCTATTCTATTCTGCTCCTGTCTACATGAAATTTTGACCAGTTACACTCTAAAAAGTATCAAAAGGTCATTACAATCAAAGTTTGAAGATGACTTGGCAAAATAGTCCGATGACCAAAGTCTAAAGAGATTAAAGGGGTTTTCTCATCACAATGATTAGCCTTTAACGAAAAAATTAAAAGAAACTTTACCCCAAAAAAATTTGCTGTTTTTATTTTGCCTTGTTCAGGGAGATAAAATTTTTTTTCTGTTTGAAGCACACAAATTTTTTTCTTGGGACAGACTACCTTCCCGACTTCCCTTTTTCCCCCTTTTTTTTTGTTAATTAACTGCTGTAAACTATGCTGAGTTTTTAAAACTCCACACGGAACTTTTTTTTATCTAAGTAAAAAGACAAGTTTTTAAACCTTTAAGCTCTGTAGCCTTGTGCCTTTAAATTAGACCTTAGTAGCATTTCACTATGTCGGGTCAGCTAGAATTGCGAACTATATGCCAATCACTGCTAAGAACCCCCCCACATCCCCGAAGGCGGGTGACGAAGCTGCCGTGGCTTGAAACAGCATGGGGGAGAAAACCTCTTTTTAAAAAAAATTCTACCCCTAAAATGAATGTTAACTTTGATTAAAGACAAAATAGTTCAGAAAAAATTTTTTTAAAATTTAAACCTGCTCCTAAGGTCTTCCTTTATCATTTTAGACTGGAGCATGAAAGCTTGTAACGCTTCAAAATTATTTCTGCATAAACTTGGCATAAAACTACATAAAATTTTTACATAAGTTCTAAGAAAAAAAAAACTTCATGGGCACACTGCAGCCGCATGTTGATTTTCCCGCCGGGATACTCACCTAGCCTCCGCGCCTCCCTCTACCCCCCCCCCCCGCCCCCCAGCTTCGGGATTTACAGAGCCAGGTGTGGTAAGGGCAAATTTGCCAACACTGACCCTAATATTCTGGGTTTCCTCCCCTCACTTACCCCCCGGATCTAGAGTGCTCAGGCCTTTGAGAAAGGTTCCCAAATTTCATTATTGTTCACCGTGTTCCATTTTTTACATGTTTTTTATAACCACAAACCTTTGCCACCTTTTACCTTCCGCTGTCCCCGACATGAGCCAGCCAAAAAATTCTTACCATGCCACACCTCCTTCCACTGCGTCAAGTTACACCAAACTAGCAACCTGGGGTTTTTTATGCCCAGCAAATCCAACCTGCTTTGTGGGGGGTCTGGGGAAAACCCACGGCCCCTTAGATCGCTCCCCGGTGCAGCTTACACATTGCCTCCCGTGAACAGTAATCCCCATCCAGCAGTTTTCAGTTAGACAGGCCAGGTCCCCCCAAGGTGCCTCTGCCAAGTGTCGCAGACCTCACCACCATTGTGGACAAAAAATCTCAGCAGATTGATCAACAGGTGCAGCAATTAAATCAGCTGTCCGTCATGATGCAGCAGCTCCTCTTTGCCCAGCAGCAGTAGCAGTCTCCTCCGGCGGCCTTCTCTGTGCCTGTGCTTCCAGTGCCATCTGGCGGCCAAAAGCTAAGATTGTCATTAACGACGAAGTTTGATGGGGATCCTAAATACTGCAGGGGGTTCATTACACAGTGCTCCATGCACGTGAAACTGATGGCCAACCAGTTCACAACCAAATTGTCCAAGGTGGCGTTTGTGGTCAGCCTTCTCTCTTGGAAAACCCTGGCCTGGGCTACTCCCCTCTGGGACAGCCAGTGACAGCCAAAATTCAGGTCTTCCTAGCAGAATTCTGTGGCATTTTCGAGGAACCTGCCCATGCGTCTTCAGCCGAAACCGCGCTCCTGAACCTACGCCAAGAGGACATCTGTCTACGCTGTCCAGTTCCGCACCCTGGCCTTGGAATTGTCCTGGAATGACATGTGCCATGTTCAAAAAGACTCTCACCAGTAGAATAAAGGATGCACTGGCCTCACGTGATCTATCTTCTTACTTGTGTGATCTTATTCACTTGGCCATCTACATAGATCTGTGGTTTACTGAGAGACAGGAAGAACTTCGTCTAGAACGCGTACCGGTCCAGTTGCGCCATATACTCCGTCTGGCCCCGGTGTTTCAAAGGCCTCCACTGTCTCCTTTGCTGAGCCTATGCAAGTGGACAGAACCCACCTGAATCAGCAAGAATGAAGTCGCCCTCAACGCAGCGTCCGAGAAACACATGCACCTAGACTACTTGGGAGAGACGTCTCTAGGTGTGAATACTTCCTCTCCATGTCTTTCTATACTGGTCCAACTTTGCTCCCCTGCTGGTGTCATGTTCCAGTCCTCCATCTGGATTCTGATTCTGCTGGAAACCTCATTGATGCCTCGTTGGCCCATAAGTATGGTTTCCTGGTGGTCCAGCTTGTTAAGCCTCAGATTAGCTCTTCTATCAACGGAGAATGTCTGAAGGACTTGATACAGTCATGCAATGAACCCCTGAGTCTTCAAGTGGGGGTGTTAGTCAAAGAAAAAGTCGAATTCTACGTGCTTCCCCGCTGTTCCTCTGCTATTGTTCTTGGACTTCCGGGTGAAGTCATACATTGAGGAAAAGCCTGACATACCGGTGTCTTGAAGTATTGCATCCTGTACGCTACACCTCTCTTCTGACGTCATCCTTCCTTCTATCTTCCTCGTATCACGAGTATGCAGACATCTTTTGGTAGAGACAGGCCGAGACCTTTCTGCCTCACCATGCCTATGATTGTCCCATTGGCCTGCTGACTGTCACTACTCCTCCTCATGGCAGAATCTACCCTTTGTCTGTGTCCGAGACTCAGGCTATGGCGGCCTATGTAAAGGAGAATCTCCAGAAAGGATTTATCCGCAAATCTTCCTCGCCAGCTGGTGCTGGGTTCTTCGCCCCTCTATCAACTATCAGAGTCTCAATAAAATCACAGTGATGAATCAGTATCCATTGCCCCTGATATTGGAACTATTTGATCGCCTGCATGGAACCCGAATCTTCACTAAACTCGATCTGTGAAGGGCCTACAATTTGATCTGAATTTGTGAAGGTGACAAATGGAAGATTGTCTTGAAAACAAATGACGGGCATATTAAATACTTGGTGATGCCATTGGGTCTCTGTAATGCCCCAACTGTCTTCCAGGAATTTTTCAACGACATCTTCAGAGATCTTGTGTATTCGTGTGTTGTCATGTATCTGGATGATAGTCTCATCTTCTCTCCTAATTACACCCTAAAACAAACTCATAACCACTGGATCAACCCAATAATATGAAAACACTACCAAAGATCCCAGTAACAAAAATACAATCAATAATCATAAAAATATAATTCTTTATTGATTAATAATTAATACAAATTAAAAATATAAAAATATGGCAACAAATGGAGGGGTACAAGCCACCAAATGAATAATGGAGCCTAAACACATGAAAATCACAAAAAATAATATACTGACTATACACCACAAATAAAGTACATCGTGCAATAAATGCCATAAGTTCAGGCATATAAATCTCATAAGTGATATAAATATAGTTTATAAAGTCTGTGCGTGTTAAAAGTGAATATAATTTAATGCATACAGCTATTCAACACACAATATACATAAGTAAATGCAAATAGTGCAATCGTGCAAAAAAATTCAAATAATGCAAATGAATATATGCATAATGAGTGAACAAAATAAGCCCACAAACACAGACTATATAAAAAACATCTAAATTACATTACCCAAATGGTAGCCAAGACTAAATTCTCTACGCGCTTTTCACATGATGCTTCTTCAGGGGAATATATTCGCTTTTAACACGCACAGACTTTATAAACTATATTTATATCACTTATGAGATTTATATGCCTGAACTTATGGTATTTATTACACGATGCGATATTTTGAAAAACGTAAGCATAGGTGGCTTGCTGCACTCCGGTTACCTTTGATGTTTTACTTAGTTTTTAGTGTGCCACTGATATTTGTATTAGATGTATGCTATTGCCTTTTCAGTGTGCACCTATGCTTACGTTTTTCAAAATATATGGATGTGCACAGCCTAATTGATTTTTGAAGTCTATTTCAGGAATGGCAGCCTCATTGGCTTGCTGCACTCCGGCTACCTCTTTTAAACTAGTGCAGGATAATTCAGTAGCAGGTTCCTATCACTCCCTGAGATGTTGTAGTCTGAATGGACTCCTAGTGAGGTAACATGTTCAGTGTTAGGGACTCAACTGTACTGGGATCCCCTTGACGCTATTGGGAGATGAGCTTAATACAATCTTTGATCAAAAACTGTAAACTAAGAGTCCCAGGTTTTTCATATTTTTCTTAGCAGTAATGCATTTCCAATATTCCTATATACCTTGATGTTTTACTTAGTTTTTAGTGTGCCACTGATATTTGTATTAGATGTATGCTATTGCCTTTTCAGTGTGCACCTATGCTTACGTTTTTCAAAAATATATGGATGTGCACAGCCTAATTGATTTTTGAAGTCTATTTGAGGAATGCAGCCTCATTGGCTTGCTGCACTCCGGCTACCTCTTTTAAACTAGTGCAGGATAATTCAGTAGCAGGTTCCTATCACTCCCTGAGATGTTGTAGTCTGAATGGACTCCTAGTGAGGTAACATGTTCAGTGTTAGGGACTCACACGGGTTACTAAGATAGTCCTCAGTTTGTAAAAATTTGTCATTTTCATATTTTTCTTAGCAGTAATGCATTTCCAATATTCCTATATACGTTGATGTTTTACTTGGTTTTTAGTATGCCACTGATATTTGTATTAGATCATCTTCTCTCCTAGTCCGGAGACTCATCATACCCACGTGCGTCTGGTTCTGAGACGCCTAGAGAGTAATCAACTTTATACCAAACTCGAGAAATGTGTCTTTGAACACTCCAGTCTGCCGTTCCTGGGCTACATTGTGTCCAACAAAGGTCTTCTGATGGACCCACAGAAGTTGTCCTCTGTCCTACAAAGGCCATGACCGGTCAGCCTACAGGCCATACAGAGTTTTTTAGGATTCGCCAATTATTACCAGCAATTTATTCCACACTCTCTAGGGTGGTGGGGCAGATTGTGGCGTTTACCAAGAAGAACGGTAATCCCAAGTCCTGGCCACCCGAGGCCAAAGAGGCATTCTCCGATTTGAAGTCAGCATTTGTCTCCGCACCTATCCTATATAGACTTGACCCACTCTTCCTTGAAGTTGACGCCTCATCTGTGGGTACTGTCCTCACTCAGAAGACCTCCAAGAGCAAAGCTATTACCTGTGGCTTCTTCCCCAAGACGTTGTCTCCTGCCAAGAGGAACTCTACTATATGAAATCGTGAATTGTTGGCCCTAAAATTGGTCTTGGAGGCATGGTACCATCTCTTGGAGGGTGCTTGCCACCCTGTGAATATATACACTGACCACAAAAATCTCCTCTACCCTGAGACAGCGCAACGTTTGAACCCCCGGCAAGCCAGACAGTCCCTCATTTACTCCAGGTTTCACTTCCTGATTCACAACTGGCCTGTGGCCAAGAACATCAATGCCAATGCTCTCCCAGGCCTCAGACGTTGCTGGTCTAGACTCCTCAGCATATTGTTCCCCCAAAACGGTTCTATACAGCCAAGCCCATTGACCTTTAACGCGTTCCCCCCTGGTAAAACATTTGTGCCTCCTGGCCTAAGGAAGAAAGTCTTGAAGTAAGCACATTGTTCTTTATTGGCCAGGCACCTTGTCGTGCGAAAATCTTGTTTACACATCTCTCGGCACTACTGGTGGCCTAACCTGGACCGTGATGTCAAGGATTTCGTTCTTTCCTGTACCACGTGTGCCTGTGAGAAGACTCCATGCCTCAAACCTGCAGGCCTCTTGCAGCCTTTGCTATTCCAGAATGCTCATGGACACACATAGCCATGGATATTATCACTGACCTTCACCCTCCTTGTACAATATCGTCATTTGGGTGGTTACAGACCGGTTCTGAAAAATGTGCTACTTCAGGCCCTTGCCCAGGCTACTCTCTGCTCCTCCGGTGGCGAATCACTTCTTCTGGCACATTTTCCACCTGCATGGTCTGCCCTTAAATATAATTTCTGATAGAGGGGACCAATTTGTCTCCAAATTTTGGTGTGCGCTGTGCTCTCGTCTCAAAGTCAAAATGGACTTTTCTTTGGCTTATTGCCCTCAAACCAACGGGCAAGTGGAAAGGGTTAACCAAATTCTGGGAGACTAGCTATGCCACGTTGTTTCTGCATGACAGGACGACTGATCCAACTTGCTACCTTGGATTTACATACAACCACTGGGACGCTGATGCAGCAAGAGCCTCTGAGTTCTTTATTGCCTATGGTTGCCACCCTCTCCTCCCACTCCCCCTACCTGTTTCTTCTGAAATCCCTGCTGCAGATGACCAAATAATGGATATCATTGCCATCTGGCAAAAACCTCGATAGTCCTTACTGCAGGCTTCTTCCCGTATTAAAACTCGGATAAGAAAAGGAGAACTCCCCGTCCTTCTCTCCAGGGGACACGGTTTGGTTGTCCACCAAGTATGAGCACTTAAAGATCCCCAGCTACAAGTTGAGTCCTCGGTTCCTGGGTCCTTTCAAGGTCCTTCGACGAATTTACCCTGTGGCTTACATGCTCTGTCTCCCTCCTTCCCTCCATATCCCGAACTCCTTTCATGTCACCCTCCTCAAACCACTGGTCCTCAACTGGTCTTCCCGGGAGGATGTCGCTCCTCCTCTAGTAGCGGACTCTGCTGGTATCTTTGAGGTGAAAGAGATTCTGGCCACAAAAACCATTAGGGGAAATTGGTTCGTCCTTGTTGACTGGAAGAGGTTTGGACCTGAAGAGAGGTCCTGGGAGCCAGAGGCCAATATCTTAGATCAGAATCTCATTCAACATTTTCTTCTGCCTAAAAAGAGGGGGAGGGCAACACGGGGAGGTTACCTTCATGGGCAGAGCCACAGCCCGAATCGCAGGCTGCGGGCGCCCCGTGCCTCAACTAATCACAACTATACGCTCTGCGCCTACATCTGACTCTGCGCCTAAATTAGACGCATCAATTATGCTATGCAAGATATACCACACACCAGATTTTTGACAGGTTCATTCATTCAGGCGCGCTATACACTCATTTACTGCGCCTTTAAACTGGTGTGGTGGCGCCTCTTTTCTGACATGTCGGCCTGCGTTTCTATACTCAACCAGAACCTTAATTTCTTAAATGATCCCCAAACTTTTATAACTGTGTTGATTATTTTTGTTGAATGTTTACCTTCTTGTCAACTCCATCAGCATATTTTTTTTTTAAATTCTGAAATTAGGAAACCTCTCCTTTCAGACAATGCAAAATGACTTTGGGCTAAGTGACAGGGGAATTCCAATTTGTCCATTGGCATTTGGCATTGTGACATTACTTAGCTATAAAAAGGATATTTGCACTTTGCCAAATAGATAACAACATAGAAAAATAAAACGTACTTCAAAGATATGGTGCTAAGATACTGAGAAAGTTAAATATTTGCTTAATAAAATCTACCATGTCAATCTAATGTAAGAGAGTGAACTTTAAGCAGAGCTATCATAAATAATATTAGGGCCCCTTACAGCTGAAGCATAGGGGACTCACAAGCATTACTAATTCCTATCTTACACCATATCACATATCAGTTGGCCTTTTTTTTAAAATACTTTGATCAATGCACCTGACTGTAAGTGTTCCATTTTCAAAGCGTACAACTTATTACGTCCCTCGATTTTGTTTTGAAACCAACCCGTTTTTAAGTAAGGGGCCTTTTGTTGGCTTTTTTAAAACACCACAGTGTCTAACAGCAATTTTAAAATGCCTTTCCAAAACTGCGGATTTTAAACATTTGGGACCGCGTTTTTTGGTTCAGTTTTGGTTTTCAGAATTGCCGTCAGCCCTGTGCACTGGCTAAATGAAATCTGGAAATCCGGCGGAATTGGGGACTTCAAAAACTTCGGAAAAAAAAAGCCCATGCTGTATAGACTACACAAATTTTTTTTTTGATGTCTTTAAGAGCGTGAGTCGGATTTTTGGGTGGATTCAAAATACTGAATCTGCCAAAAACCCAAAGTGAATCCGGTTGTTAAAGTGGGTAGTACCTTGTTTTATTTTCTTGTGCTTGCATTTACAACTAAAATGCGGGGGTGGAGCAATCTATGGGCTTTAAACCCCTTTTTTCTCTTTTTCACGTGACTTTTGTCCATACAACCTTTGCCACTTTTGTGTCGCTTTTTGTTTTACATGTGCAGCTGCAGGAAAAAAAATATTTTTTACTAAAAAATAATGCATCAATTATGTGGACAAGTGAAGACAGCAGTTAAGATAAGCTGTTCATTTTTTAGTGTGCCTCATGGCTAACTATAATTTTTGCACTGAATTGGCAGTGAATGTTGCAACACCAGAAGCGTTGCCGCTACCCTCGAAGAGGGGGGGGAAGGAAATGTATCAGGATAACAGAAATAGTTTTGGCTGCTTTCATAGGTCTAACATGACCACAAGAAAGTGGGCAAAATGGCTTGGATTTTGCTAATATCACATACTGAAATTGAAATATTCAAAGGGTTTTCTGCTTTTTTTCAATACATTTCTTTTTAAGAAAATCCTGACCATACGAAATAATATAACTTACACTCACCTCTCCTTCCACCTCGGTTCCAGGGTTTATGCCGTCCTTCCTTTTAGGTTTGCTTTCGTCTCTGGCTAAACCCAATGCCGTGACCCCCCCCTGTTGGCTTTGTAGTACATGCCATCGTCTGATGCCACCGTTTCAACTGCTCACTTCCAAGTGGTGATAACAGGCAATGGCATGTAAGCACTGCAGCCAAAGAGCGGCTACTTCGGTGATGGTTTATTCGACTGGAGATAGGATATAAACAGAAGTCAGGACAGGGGGAGGAGGTGGGGCTTACCCTGGGTCAGGGGGGGGTAAAAATTTTTTTTTTATTTTAGAAAGCCATCAGTGTACTACATTTTTTTTTAATAAAATGAAGCAGACAACCATTTTAGGTTTAGAAAGTTTAGCAGACAGTGGAAACACAAGAAGTTCAGTTTATGAAAAAAAATTAGTTTCAGGTAGGATATAAGACAGCTGATAGATGATCAATGGTGTTTTGTAGTAAGCGGGGGAAATTCACAGGAAAAGTGTATGTTGGGTGGAATTTGGGTACAAAAGAAAAACTGATTCCAGCAAGACCTCAACAGCAGGGGGAAGGGAGAAAAAGTCTTTTGAATGATCACTAAAAAAAGAAAAAAGGGTCCAAAGCACCCAAAGGGGAACATACAAATAGGGGGGGGTGATCTACATGTCAAATCTGCGAGATCCAAATAGTCAACGAAGTAGTTGTCCGAAGATTTAGTCGCTATAAGATCATTTGACTTCAGCCCACACAAAATAAATCATCACTCAGGTCCATAGGTGGATAAAAAAAAGTTATTTGATGTAGAAAATGACGCTGCAGCATAAATATAAGAAATATAAAATATCCAGACACCATCTAGTAGTAAGTATAGCGTTTTCTTTAAGTTGATTCTCTCAGTTCCTGAAATCAGGGGGTTTCTTCTGCTCCCGCGGGTGTTTCTTAACTGAAGGGGGGGAAACATCCCCCCTTTATTTCACTTCACTCTGTTGTTCCTCTCCTTTTCTCTTATTTTGTAAAAGATTTGTTTAATCCCAGGCCTGATTTTTGACATTTCTATAACTCAGAGCAGACTTTTCCCTCACAGCTAAGGTTTTTTTCCGTTTAACATCTTCTATAAAAACCAGGCAAATTCCTCTCCCTTCTATGTTTCAAAAGGCATCGAGGCACAATTCTTCTTTTTATGTTGTAGAAACAGCTGCAGTGTCAATGAGGGGCTGCTACTGTTAGTGGGAAAGTTGCCTGCCCCTTAAACCCCCGGAAAATTTGGGACCGAGGCACATTCTGCTGTTTTCTGATTGTAGAAAACACTGTAGTGTCACTGAGGGCGGGGTGTATAAGGAAATTTTTGCCCCCCTTATTCTGAGGGAGACGGAATTCACCTCCCGTGAAAAGGGCCGGGGGGCCGAACAAATGTAAAATTTTAGAGCCTCAGCCCAAAGAAATGCGGAGGGGGACCCACTGGCACTGGGGAACAGTGTTTAACAAAACGAAGATAAGGGGGAAAAGTGAAAAAAAGAAACCCTTTGCAAAAGAATCCATTGCAAGTTGCTTGTTTTCATGTCCCCTTATCTGAAAACCATTTAATAAAAAAGATCAACCCCTTTAATTTTTAAGGACCCTTTTAAAAGGCCTTTTACAGACATACAAAAGGCTGGTACAACCCCATACACAATACCTGGGTGAGCATATGGTTGTAAGAGATGTCCTCCTTTATAATGATATGTTCAAGCAAGAGCTGTCAGTCATTTGGGCTCAACCTTATCTCCTGAAGAGTTTGAGGTGTGCTCTAGGCCCCATACAATTGTTGGCTAAAGTTCTGCAAAAAATTCTCATTTTTATTGAGTAAAGGGAAAATTTTTGAGATTGATTTAATCTTTCCATTCCGTTTATTTTTTTTAAAAAAAAAAAAAAAAAAAAATTTTGATGACACTTTTGGGGGCTTCAGGAACGGACAGGTGAGTTCATTACAAATTTAGTATTTGTCGGTGCGTAAACGCCTTGAATTGACATGTCAATTCTTTGAAGGCACGGATAATAATAAAAATTTTATTAGCGCCAAATTTTTCCGCAGCACTTTAAATATGGGTATAAGCACGGGAAACCAGAAATTACTTTAAAAAAGCTATTACAAATCAAACGCGGGTTTTTGAGGGGCCCCGCTCCCAAAGGGTTTCAATAATTGTTGGTTATGGGTTTTAAACAAAGGGGTTTCAAATGCTTGGTTTACAATTGGGCCCCCTTTTCATAAAAATGGGGGGTTTTTGGCCTCACACTGTCCTCATCATATAAGAATTTAATGTTTATTCTCTCTGATAATAGCATTTGTTTTTTTCAGAAAATGCTGATGATATTCGATCTCTGGCTGAGAAAGTATTTGCAACAGAAGTTATTGATGTGGATACCAAGGAAGACATATCTCCTTTTGATGTGGCAGACAATTGCCCCATAGCACATCATGAGTTGGCAGATCACATGGCTAAGCAGGATACCAAAGAGGCTCAGGATAAAAGGTAATTTTTAATAAAAAAACGCCCTGTTAAATAAAAAAGGGTTTAACAAAAAACACCCACGGGCTTTATCCCGGGGTTTGCCATCGGGGCAGAAAGGGACCAATTAAAAAGGGGAACATTGCTCCCTGCTGCTGTATTTCATCTCATAGGGCCTGCAAGACCTACGAGGCAATAATGTGCAGAACTGAACCAATTTATTTCATTAAAACCAAAATTAAAAATACCTTTTGGTTTTCCCTTTACTCTTTAACTACCAAAATACGTTTGTGGTATAAACCCCGCATTTTACAGCCCATAAGCCACTTGTGGGGTTTTACTGGAAAAATCCTCATGCTAAAGGGGAAATTTTTCATCCCCAAAGTCACTTTGGAGCCCAAGAGGTTGGAGGGGAGATGTAGAAGGTACCCAAAGAGTTTTGGGGGCCTGGTACCTTTGATGGCTTCCCTGCATATGTCTTATTAGGGCATATGCACTCGTTGAGGTAATTCCCCTGATAGGGGAAAACCCTCCTTTAAAATTAGCGTGTGTCATTTGGGATTTTTACTGAGGGGTGTCACTCCCCCTTATATTCCCGGGGGAAAATCTCCATTATAATTCATAAAACCTGTTGGGTCAAGGACTTTCACCAACATCTTAAACTTTAGTCAGCTCTTCCATTTAAACTTCTTGTCTCAATGCAATACGCCATCGCTGGACTCCCAGCAAGTAAGTATGCCAGCCTGGCAACTTCACCACCATCTTCAAACCACCTGCTGTGACTAGAAAGGCTCCATAGGGCCAGCATCCACTAAAACAAAACTAAATATAATAGACAACATCTCATAACAAACTCAACATGATACAACAATATAGACAATTTTCCAAAAGGTAGGAAGGGTGGTATAAAGTGCCTCAAGTCACACACCAGGTATAAGAGGAAGCTGCAGGCCCTGCCAGGGGGTTAAATTATTCCCCCTCTAGGAAGGCCTTAACTACGATATACCAAGCCTGGCCCAAACCACCAAGGGAACAGCATGAGGGTTACAAGAAGGGGGAAGGATCTCTACCCCATTAAATACTACCTCCCCACACACTCCCAACTCACCCATCGGTTAGTGCAAACCCTCCATACCAGGTCAATGGCAAAATACTATTATATTATCCTTCCATGTATGTTCTTGTCTATAACTTGGCAAAAAACTCAATGGAAATTATTGTATTGCTCCTTGATAGGAAGAAGCGTATACAACGGCTAAAGGCATTGATTACCAAAAGTCCCAATGAAGGACCAAGACCTGCTGCTGCGACAGCAGTAGAAGATTCGACCCCTCTGTATAAAATTGTGCCAGATTTCCAGAGAGTAAAAATCACAGGAGACTTTGCATCTGGGGTAAGGAAATCAAACTTAATGTAAATTAGATTATGAAGTTGATAGAATACAATGTCTTTTAGGCTATGTCTACATGGCAAGGATCAAATACTCGGTTTTCGTTTTTGGTGCTTTTTTTGCCATGGTTTTCGGATTTCGGACGCTCCATTCAATTGAACAGTACGACACTGCTCAAAAAAATAACGGGAACACTTAAATAACACGATGTAACTCCAAGTCAATCACTTTTCTGTGAAATCGACCTGTCCAGTTATGAATCAACACTGATTGTGAATTAATTTCTCCAGCAGGCCACTAATATCTAAGTGTCTGGGTCAAAAACAGACTCCATGAGGGTGGTATGAGGGCCCGACATCCACAATTCAATGTTGTGCTTGCAGCCCAGCGCCATGCAGGGTGACTGGCATTTGCCAGTTAACACCAAGATGAATAGATTCGACATTGGCACCCTGTGCTCTTCACAGATGAGAGCAGGTTCACACTGAGCACGTTACAGACATGAGAGTCTGGAGATGTCATGGAGAACATTCTGCTTCCTGCAACATCCTTTAGCACACAGGTGTCAAACTGCGGCCCTCCAGCTGTTGGGAAACTACAACTCCCATCATGCATTTGTATAATCTATAACAGTGGGCATGATGGGAGTTGTAGTTTCCCCAACAGCTGGAGGGCCGGCAGTTTGACACACCTGCTTTAGCATGACCGGTTTGGCAGTGGGTCAGTAATGGTGTGGGGAGGCATTTCTTTGGAGGGCCACACAGCCTCCATGTGCTAGTCAGGTACTGACAGCCATTAGATACTGGGATGAGATCTTCAGACCCATTGTGAGACCATATACAGGTGCAGTGGGCCCTGGGTTCCTTCTGATTCATTAGAATGCTAGGCCTCATGTGGCTGAAGTGTGTCAGCAGTCCCTGCATGATTAATGCATTGATGCTATCGAATGGCCTGCACGTTCCCCAGACATGAATCCAATCGAGCACATCTAGGGCATCATATCTCATTCCATCTACCAATGCCACATTGCACCACAGACTGTCCAGGAGTTGACTGATGCTTTAATCCAGGAGCATGCTCAGGCAGTGTAGGGAGGTCATATAGGCACGTGGAGGCCACACACACTATTGAGCCTCATTTCCTTGTCTTGAGGTATTTCCACTGAAGTTGGATCAGCCTGAAGTTTGATTTTCCACTCTGATTTTGAGTATCATTCAAAATCCAGACATCCATGGGGTATTCATTTTGATTTTCATTGATCATGTTTATGTTTTATTGTTCTTAATGCATTCCACTGTGTAATGAATAAAGAATTGCAACTGGAATATTTCATTTATTGAGATCTAGGACATGCTATTTTAGTGTTCCCATTATTTTTTGAGCAGTGTATAATCAGCCGTTTTCAAGTTGTATATGGTAAATATAGATACAGATCATACATTTTTTTCAAAACTGGTGATTTTGAAATCCGACCTCAGAAAATCCAAACTGTGTAAACTTGGATTTTCTATTGAAGTCTGTGGGGATGATTTACAGTTGGATTTTTGCAGATTCTAAATACACAATCACTGCCATATACTGTAAACATAGCTTTAAGTCACAGTGACATCACAATTCTCTTCTTTAGAGGTCTGTTTCTCTCATTTTTTTCTATGTGGACTTAAAGGGAACCTGTTAGGTGGTTTATGTCCCATATCTGTGTTCAGGATCTGATAGAGGGAGAGAAGCTGGGCTCTATGATATGTAGGTTTATATGATTTGGAGCAAAATTTTAGAGTAAAAAGCAGAGAAAATACTGACTGGACTCATTAAGAGACAATAAGAGTCCTGCCAACCTCACCCACATACAGTGACTGACAGCTTTCCCTGTATCAGTGTATGTACAGAGATAACTGTCAATCACTGGATGTGGGTGGAGTCAGCAGGACTTTTAATTTCCCTTTAACAGATTTTCTCTGCTTTCTGATTAGGGCTCCTGATGGCACCTCTGTGCATAAATGTAATGTTATGCACTTAGGCTAACAAATAAGAAAGTGTACAAATACAGTAAAAAAAAGATTTGGGGACATTTGTAGACAGTAATCTAAATTTCAGCCAGGCAGCTGCTGCCAAGGCAAATAAAATCATGGGATGCATCAAAAGAGACATAGATGCTCATAAAAAGAACAAAACAAAAGGAATATTGTGTACAGTTTAGGGCACTTGTGTGTAAGGAGGAAACAGACTAGGAGTGCAGAGAAGGATAACCAATTAAAGGAATGAGGGGATTGTACTACAAGGCAGGTCATCAAAGGATATTCAGTTTGGAAAAAAATTACTTAGGATCTTTTTAATAGTCTTATTGACACACATGCCTACATCCATTAATCCTGTAGAGGAAAGAAGGTTTCACTATCATCACAGATGGGGATTCTTTACTGTATAAGCAATGAGATGATAGAACTTTCTGTCACAAGATGTTGTGATGATGGATTAATTGAACTAGTTTAAGAAGTGACTTTCTAGAAAAAATATAGTAGTATAATGTCTGAAGAAGGGAGCTAGTACTCTCGAAAGCTCACCATCAAATATACTCAGTTAGCCTGAAAAAGGTATCGCCTGATTTCTTCACTCTTCTAGAAAAAATATACTATTACTGATGACAGGACATTGGCACTGGGTGATAAATACAAAAATACTTGAAAACTGTCTCCATTATTGTTGTATAACACCTATATTAGGACTGAATATACTATACTGGCTAGTCTTCTGCTTCTCTCCTTGTACTAAATATATACAAGGCTATGTCTACACTGCAATGGACAAAAAACGACCTGAAAACTGCCTGTCAAAAGCAGCTGAAAAAACGTCCTTTATTTGCAGCGATTTGTGTTTTTTGGTGCGTTTTTTTACACGCGTTTTTTATTTGTCTTCAAGCCTTTTTTTTATTGTATGCATAAATTAAGCCATTGGATGTTACTCCACCCTACAAAAGGGTAAATAAAGCACCTCTTTGCATTTATATGTTATCTTCTGACGCTAAAAATATGTTTTTCAACAGATTTTGGCGCAAGAATCCGTTTTTACAGATTTTGGCGCTAAAATACTTTTCTTAACATATTTTGGCACTAATAAGGTTATGTCGCTTCGGGCGCCAAAAATATGTTCTTTTTTTGTACAGATCTTGGTGAAAGAATCCGTTTTTTACGGATCTTGGTGCTAAAATGCTTTTCTTAACATATTTTGGTGCTAATAAAGGTAAGAAAAGCATTTTAGTGCCAAAATCCGTAAATAAACGTATTTTAGTGCCAAAATTCATCAAAAAACGAATTATTGCACCAAAATCCGTAAAAAATGTATTTTTAGTGTCAGAAGCGAGATAACATATTTTGGTGCTAATTAAGTTAAGAAAAGGATTTTAACACCAAAATCCGTATTGATAAAATTAAAAAAGATGGGAAAAATAAAAAACGTAAAAAAAAAAAAAAACGGATTCTGATACCAAAATCCGTAAAAAAAAGTATTTTTGGCGTCAGAAGCGAGATAACTTTATTAGTGCCAAAATCTGCAAAAAAAAAAGGATTTTAGCCCCAAAATTCGTAAAAAAACCATAGTTTTAGCTTCAGAAGCGAGATAACTTTATTAGCGCCAAAATCTGTAAAGAAAAGTTTTTTATTGCTAAAATCCATAGAAAAACGGATTCTTGCGCCAAAATCCATAAAAAACTTATATTTTTTGCGCAAAAATTGTTAGCGACCAAAGCATTGATTATTTTATTACAAAAGGTACAAAAAAGGACACATCAGACACTTGTATGCAAATTTGATAATATATAACCTTTATTACACCCACTATAGGTGGGACTTGGGTCTCCTGGGAAGGTTTTCATTGAAAAATCGCGGCAAAAAACACCACAAAAACGTGCCAAAAAACGCGCCAAAAGACGTCCGGTGCTTTACATGGACTCCTGTAGTAAATTTCTGCCCTGCTCTGGTGTTTTTTTGAACATGTTGCAAAAGACGACCAGTAAAAAAAACTAGCAGAAAAAAGAAGCTCAGTGTAGACAGCAGGACGTTTTACAATAGAAGTCTATGGGAGATGTTTTCAGTCGTTTTTCCAGTGTTTTTAGAAAACGAAAAACGCTGAAAAAACTGACGTTTTTCTGTGCAGTGTAGACAGAGCCTGAGTGTGTCTTGGTTCATTTTGCAGTAGAAATACTGCCACCATGTGGTTGGATCACCACATCTTACGCTCACACTCAATGATACACATGACACTGGATGCAGTGGACACAGCTGAGAAGTTGGGGGGAAGGGTAGGGCAGTGAGAGAGGAAGAGAGAGCAGTGGGACTGCAGAAATTCTGTGTTTGTGGCAATTTTGTGCAAATTCCAGCAAAGCTACAGAGAGCCCAGCATCCCTGCCTGCACTGTAGTTATAATTGCCCTGACAGGACTGTGTTGTCACTATGATGTCACTACAGGTCTTACAGGTCTAGTTACACTACACTGCACACCACACCACAGACAGGGAGAAGTAGTAACATCGAAAAGGATGAGGGTCTGTGAGAACAGCAGCATGGAGGTCAGTGAGGGGGTCACAACAGCAGCATTTATGTAAAATATATAGCAGTATGCAGAATATGTGAGAGAAGAGGGGTGTGTGAGGCATGTAAATTGTGAAGCTGCAGGAGTCAGACCCAGATCAGCTCTACAGTCAGTGCTCGGGGCTGTATTTCCGCTGTAGCTGGGTATCGTATATCAGCTACAAAGGAAATCAGCAACAGGAAAAAATGTGTTGGAAAAATGCACAAAAGGCTACAGTAGGGATAATGTGAGACCGCTATCTCACCAAATAGCTGCGACGGAGCCAGGAAACATTACAGAAATGAGACGTTAATTGTAAACCCCTCTTTGAAAATCATCCATTTATCCCTACAGCTGGGGGTGTGGTTTGGGGGTGAGCCATCCACTCACCAGTGTAGCAGAGAGCAGCTCCTGCCACACTCACACTCAGCGCCCACGTCAAAGCACTGTACAGGAATGTAGCAGGAGAGCAGTTCTTGCTGCACTAACCTACATGTTTAGCTCAGCAGCTCCTGCTTCACCATCTGTGGCTGGCTGCTCCTGCTGTATTCAGTGCCTACATCAAAGCACTGTACAGGGATGCGCAGTGTGATGTGGGCAGTACCAAGCTGGGGTGAGGAGTAGACAGTGGTCAACAACTTCTTTGCATTTAGTGCCCACATTGCAGCACTGCACCATGAGCATGGATAGTTATGTATGTTTACATTGCAGTCGTTGTCCTAGAACAAAAACACTGAATGTATCTTCTATTGCAGTCATAGCTATCTACTGGTGTGGTGTTGTGTAATATATATATCTATATATATATATTTATATATATATATATATATATATATATAATATATATATATAAATAATATATAATAATCTTTATTATATAGCGCCAACATATTCCGCAGCACTTTACAATATAGAGGAATAAGCACAGACAAACCAGACATTACATTATAAAAAAGCTACTGACAAATGAGACACAAGGTGTGAGGGCCCTGCTCGCAAGAGCTTACAATAATTAGGGTGTTATGGGTGAAACAAAGGCTGACAAGTGCTTGGTTTACAATGGACCAGCCATGTTACATAAAATGTGGATGAACCTGCCATCCCAACCATTACATCTATATACAGATAAGTGCCTGTGGGTGCCAAAGTGCAGGAAGTGAGAATCTGTGACAGAATTTGGGGGGTTACAATTAGGGATCTTGATAGGCTTGTCTAAGAAGATGAGTTTTCAGAGCACCTTAAAAAACTGTGAGGGTTGTGAGTGTGCCTGATCACATGGGGTAACATGTTCCAGAGAACTGGTGCAATACGTGCAAAATCTTGGAGACGGGCATGGGTCGGTTTTGATGATTTGGTTTTCCTTTAATCAGTAGCAGGCGGAGAGAGGGGTAGGGGGTAACAAGATAAGGGAGGAGATGTATGGGGGGCAGCACTGTGGGAAGCCAAAAGTGTGAAGGATATTTATTTGTATTCTGTACTAAAAAGGCAGCCAGTGCAGAGACGACACAGGGTGAGGCATCATATAGCGCGGAAGAAAGACAAGCCTGCTGCTGCCCCAGGACAGATTGGAAAAGGGGGAGTTTACAGAGAGGAAACCCAAACAAGTGGGGGATTACGTAAATCGACGAAAGAATAAAGCAACAAAGAGTTGAGTTTTTTTCCACATGAGAAAGGGACGGATTCGGAGATGTTTTGAGGTCAGGTGAAAAGACGGGAAGGGGTTTGATAAAAGGGGGTAAGGCAGATCAATCTATATCCCCCCAAACCCAGGGGGCCTCTCCCTAGGAGTTATGGTGTCCCACACTGAGAAAAAAGAAAAAAGTAGGGTGAGGTCGGGTTAGTAGATGGGGTGGGAAATGGGACTAAAGGGGTTTCCCGTTTTTAGTGAAGGTTTTGTTGGAGAATTTAGAGAGGGGGGCCCCTGTGTCAGGAAGGGAAAGACATCCCTGGGGTTTTGTAAAGGAGGAGTGAGGGTCGGGAGGAAAATTGTATAGTTTGAGTACATAGGAGAGATTTTCCCCGGAACCAAATCTACGATGTTTGTCCAATGGGGCTGGTTAGAGGAAAAGAGGAGAGACCCAAAGAAGGAAATCCCCGAGGAACCCCAAGCAAAGGAAAGAGGAGAGGAGGTAAACCGGAAAAGAGACAAAAGAGGGGTAGAGGGGGTGGGGAAAAGAAACCAAGAAGAGACAGTGCCGGATACCGATGTAGCCTGAGATGCGGGGGAAAAAGGGTGGTAACTAACAGTGTCAAACGCTCAGAGAGATCCCCAAAAGAAAGCACAATGAGTAGTTAATTAGTTTTGCTTTCAGGAAATAAATTTTAAAAAAAAATTTTAGAAAACTTTTTTCCTATTTTGTGGGTTTGGGAAACCGGAAAATTTGAAAAACAAAGGGTTACAAGAGAAAACCCCCAAAATCGGGTGAAGTAACCCGCGCCCAGGGGTTTGGAATGAACCAGGTTAAGGCCCCCTTTGGTCGGAAAGTTGGAAAGAATGGAAGATAAAGGCAAATTTTCACCCCCCCCCCCGGAGCTTAAAGGGGGACTAAAAAAACCCCCCGCAAACCCGAATGGACCCGGGGGTTTGGGGGAGGGGGGGAGTGGAGCGGGGGGCTGGCCCTTCGCCGGCCCCATAACCCCATCACTGTAGCGGCGCGTATACCTTAAAAAAAAAGTGCCATGCAATTATTCCCCGGCCCCGGGATTGGGGCCGGGCGTGGAGAGGAAAACGAAACCAAGTTCTCTAGAAACTGTAAATTTACCGAATAATGGCTTTTTTTCGGCCCTAATTGGCGCACTTCGGCGCTAATTACGACCAAAATACGGCCCTTTTTTAAACCGGGAAAAAGGCCTAATTGTGCAAGACAGCCACTACTTCATTCAGAATGGGTGTGGGTCCTAGAAGTGGGTCCTGCATCTATTTGAAATTCATGGCATATCAGTGTCTGTGATTGCACAACTAGTTTAAGGGGTTAAACTGTGAATAAAAAGAATTTTCCATTTTTTAACAAATATTATTTTAAAAAGAAAAAATCAAAAAATTCACAAGGACCACAGCATAAACCCCTAACCCACCAAAAAAAAAGGTTAAAAAAATCATCTGAATTTTTTGGGATGATAAACTATTTTCAATAATAGAAAAGGTCATCAATGTGGGCAGCTAGTAATTATTAAAAGTCCATCCAAAAGCAGGCCACCCAAAGCTGCAAGTTGTAGATGGGGTAAAATTTAAAATAACCCCCCCTTCCACGGCTTAAAAAAGGGCCTATTTCGGGATTTGACCCCTTTTTTGTAAAAACTTGTTTTGTTTAACAGCAATTTTTTTACATTTTTCAGAAAATTTTTCAAAACAGGGACCAATGAGATATAACGTTCTAAACCCTAAACCTTGCATAAAACCTTTTAAAAGGGTTTTCTCCTACAAAGATTACTTTTTTAAAATAAAAGGACAGCCAAGAAAAACTTTTCAAATACATTGGTCACAATTTTACTTTGTCAGAATAAGAAACATTTGGGCTCCCCCATGGGATAAAAATACTGGTCGTTTTTAAATTCTGTCATTTTCCCCCCCCCTCGGGGGTAATTCCGAGCGGGGGGAGGGAAAAGTAATCCATAGTTCTCTAAAGAACTGTGGATTACCGTAATAATGGGGCCTTTCACCCTAATTGCGCACTTTGGGGCGTAAATTTTCACCGAAATACGGCCCCTTTTAAGCCGTTGAAAAATGGGCCCAAGTTTTGAGCTGAGGGAAAATATGAAAACCCCCACCCCCCCGGCAGAAAAAGATTAACATTATCATTTCAAGTATTGCTCTTTTTATTCTGTGGTCTAGTCTAATTTTATGTTATCTATCCCTGTCCAGAGAGCAATAGCGTGATCATTCTGTCATTACCTACTATTTGTAATGAGACTACATCGAGATAAGCAGCACCAACAGTAAAGTGAGATTAATCCTCCAGGCCATTCAGGAGTCATTTCTTTATGTATCACAATTAGAAAAGGACAATATTTGTGCAATTTTTAATTGCATAGGACTACTGAAATAAAAGAAACAAATGCTGCCAAAAATTAAAAAAATAATTTCTTTACAGGAATATTGGTTTTACCAAAAATACTATCTTCTGATGGAGGTATCCTTTAAGCATTTGGACATCTCACATAAAGCAAAGTGGAGGTGAAATATAATTATTTCATTTATTTTGCAGGTTTTTAATTTGAATATATTTCTCCATAACATAGGAGGTGTTAGAAACGCAACTCAGCATTTATTTCCTTTATTCTGCAATTTTTAAAAATTTCCCATATGTGACCCTAGTCTGCTACTGACTGAAACACAAACCCTCAGAATTAAACAGGTAAATGCGCAGGATAAAATCTTAGTTGTCTATTGTATACACCATGGTTTGGTCTGCTGTATTGCTACAATAAAGAATTAAGATTTTATCCTGCGCTGGAATCCCCGAAGTGTCTTTGCTTAGGACTTTACATTTACCTGTCTATTTGTGCTGCTGAAGACGGTCAGCTGATTCCGGAGCGCGAAGCAGGGCCGGGACGACGGGTAGGCAGAGGTAGGCGATCACCTAGGGCTCCTACCTCTATTTGTCCCTAAGGGGCGCAGACAGGAGCCCCGAACCTCCCGGGCTCCAGGCCGCTGCCATGGGCCTGAAGCGCCGGCGGTCTCTTTAAGGACTTCTGCGGAGCAGAGAGCGAGCGCTTCCTGCCCCGCAGACAGTGTTGGACCGGCTCACCGGAGGATCACTGGATCCTTGGGTGAGCCACGGGTCCGACACAGCGGGGCCACCGGGTCCTCATAGCGCTGAGGACCCGCCGCGGCCCCGTGCGGCTTAGCTGGCAGCTGAAGTGATGTCATCGTGACGCTGCCTCTCCTC
Source organism: Phyllomedusa bahiana (assembly GCA_025379985.1). Lineage (NCBI taxonomy): Eukaryota > Metazoa > Chordata > Amphibia > Anura > Hylidae > Phyllomedusa > Phyllomedusa bahiana. The sequence goes on from JAODAL010017720.1 coordinate 49,936, forward strand.
AGACGCACGGCCCGTCATAGGCTGTGCACCCAAGGAGCAGCTGGAGGAGCGTCCCGACGCTGGAGGCGTGGCCTGAAGAGGAGCGCGTGCCCGGGAAGCAGGTAAGGTGAGTATTAATGTTATTATTTTTAACTGCCTCAGTGCCTCTATATACTGCCTGCCTCAGTGCCCCTATATACTGCCTGCCTCTGTGCCCCTATATACTGCCTTCCTCTGTGCCCCTATATACTGCCTGCCTCACTGCCCCTATATACTGCCTGCCTCTGTGTCCCTATATACTGCCTGCCTCTGTGTCCCTATATACTGCCTGCCTGCCCCTATATGCCTGCCTCAGTGCCCCTATATCTATATACCTGTCTGAGTGACCCTATATTTATATATCTGCTTGTCTAAGGGTACAATATCTATATACCTGCCTGATTTGAGGAGACATATATATCTATATACCTGCCTGACTGAGAGGGCAATATCTACAAACCGCCTAACTGATGGGGACCTATATATACCTGCCTAATTGAGGGGACATATATACCTGTCTAACTGCAGGGCCCTATATAGCTTCCTATCTGAGGTGATGTATATACCTGTCTAACTGAGGGGACGTATATACCTATAAGTAAAGAGTTGCTGGAAATGTGAGGATTCTAAGATATTTGTGTCCAAATCTGCGGGGAGAGTTTTTGGGCCGGGAGCAATCAGCATGAAGGTGTGAACCGGATGGAGAAGAAAGGGAAGGTGAACGACGCTGATCAGAAAAGAGGTCTCCTGTGAGTCACTAAATGTAACTGCTGGGTAATCAATTATATTTCTGCAGAGCATCTACATACAATTAGTATCTACCACTATATGGTCACTGTATGGCGGTGGTATATGTAATCAGAGCCTGTGTACAGCTGATGGTCACATGTGGGGGTCGCGTTTGGTCAGAGTCTGGCAGGATTATTTGATCCTTAAGTAGTAATAGTTTTGGGTCTTGGTTTTGTAGGAGTTTTTTTAGTAACAATCATTCGTCCGGTAGATTTGCTCCATGTATAGGTGGATTATTCGGTGACTGTTATTTAGTGGTATCACACTGTCATATGGAGGGGAGCGATTTTGAAAAAACAGATTTGTCAGGGCTGATTTTCATTGTGCAGTGACTGCTGAGGTGATGGATGGGATCTGTGTGGAATATGCAGAAAATTAGTGACAGAAACAGAAGGTTTTTCTATGTAACAATACATGCTGTAGTTCACAAAAGTGGCGTGAAAAATTCTGTGTGAACCCAGCCCTACTGAGCACAATGTAACACAGAGGGCCCGGGCCCCGGATATTTTAGGACCCTAGCAACGCCCCTGGGCGCAGGTATGACTGGTAAGAAGTTACTAAGTGAGAGAGAGTAACTGGTGCAGGGGGGAGAGTGGCGCAGGGGGGAGATAGGGCCTGGTACAGAGGGGGGAGAGGGCCTGGTGCAGAGGGGGGAGAGGGCCTGGTGCAGGGGGGGAGAGGGCCTGGTGCAGAGGGGGGAGAGGGCCTGGTGCAGGAGGGAGAGGGCCTAGGTGCAAGGGGGGAGGGCCTGTGCAATGGGGGGAGGGGCCCAGTGCAGGGGTTGGGAGAGGGCCTGGTGCAGGGGGGGAGAGGGCCTGGCGCAGGGGCGGGAGAGGGCCTGGCGCAGGGGGGAGAGGGCCTGGTGTGGGGGGGAAAAGGGCCTGGCTGAGGGGGGGGGAGAGGGCCTGGTGCAGTTTTAGAGAGGGCCTGGTGTAGGGGCGGGAGAGGGCCTGGTGCAGGGGCGGGAGAGGGCCTGGTGCAGGGGCGGGAGAGGGCCTGGCGCAGGGGCGAGAGGGCCTGGCGCAGGGGTGAGAGGGCCTAGCGTAGGGGTGAGAGGAATTGGGGGGGGAGGGTGCAATTTTTTTGGGAGCAAGGGGAGGCGCCATTGGCTGTACTTGCCTAGGGCACCAAAATGCCTTGTCCCGGCCCTGGTGCGAAGGATAGAGTCGGTGGAACAGAACAGTGCGGATCATCACAATTTTGCAAGCCAGTTTCCCTTTTGGCGGTACATGAGGAGTTGAATTGCTCAGCCCACGGCGTGTGAGAGTAGGCCACTCTCAGGTCACGTCTGAATCAAGCCAGAAGCAGTTGCACTACCAGTGGAGTCAGTTCAGCCTGTCGGGAAATCCCGTCGTTTGGAAAGCGAATATTGCAGTCACAGCAAACCACGATAACGAGGTGGATTTCCCATCATGCTGCGGGATCCCAGGGGGTTGAGGCGTCACTCTGCAAATACTTAGTGCTTTGCTGGAAATAACACCGCTAAAAGATAAGTGTGTCTCTTTTTGCTTATATGTTACCTCAGAATTAAAGGAGCACCAAAAGGATGTTGAAACATCCTTCTTATTGGGAAGTTTTAACCCCTTCTTGTGGCAGCGATTTTTGTTTAGACCATGTTCATTTTTTCCTGCATTCCCTCCAAGGACCTGTAGCATCTTGACAGTGCATAGGCTTATTGCAAAGACTGTTTAGGAAGCTGTCACCTCTGTTCATTTCTTAGTGGGGCATTGTAATAAATATTGACTTCAGGGGTTGATTTTTTGCTTAACTTGTTTGGTTTCTAAAAGTTATGGGTTAATCTTTTATATTATATTTGATGATTCATCTAAATACACATTAAAGGGGTTGTTTCACCACACTGTTTCAAAACCTGTCTCGTCCTAGTCAGGCTGTGACTGCTTGTATGGTAGTGTATAGCAAATAAACTCGGAATTCATAGCTCTTCTAAAAGCACTGACATGAGAACAGGTGATGTTATCTATAAGTGCAGAGAGCTACAAAGTAGCTCAAAGTAGACAAACAAAAAGAGACTAATTACTGAAATAACACTCTGTTCTCAAACTGCTGCCAGCCAGCCTGACATCCCTGCTATCAGATATGGCAGAGCAGAGAGAGAGGGGGAGAGCAGGATGGTAACCTAGAAAAATCTGTTTGCACTCAGAGCTGATAATTTAAAATGTATGTCTTCAACAAAGCCGAAAGAATAAAGCAATATAATCTTTGCAATTACCGGTCCCTACATGTTTAAACCTAATCTTTGTGGTGAGATAACCCCATTAGGTTTTCCAGGACACAGGTGAAGTAAGTATTTCATTACGCATTATTCAGTTGGATCAACCATTTTTAGCAGTCCCAATTAACAGAGACATTCTAATGTGGAAAGATAGGTTAAAGATAGGAGGAGATGGACGGTCTCTGGGGTGCGCCAGGTGGTAACGAAAAAACTGAACGTATCTATGATTTACAAAAAATATACATATAACTGATGTCATTATCCATGTTTTCAAAACTCACTATTGTAATTATGATCAAGAAACTCAGCTGGTTCTCTTGCATTGAATGGAAATCATTATCAATGGGAGAAGTCTTTCCTACACTAGGTAAACAGAGGAATATTTATCAAAATTGTTGCAAAATTAAATATTTGTGTATAAAAATATTATTATTATCATTTTGCAACAGCTGTAACATATTCATTAAAAGGTTTCATGGTTCATGAGAAAAGTCCTAACTACTAAAGACATTTGAAAAACAAACAGACGCCTTATTGGAAAACAAAGTCTTTGATGTTTATGCCTAACAAAACGTTCCAGTCTTTAAAATTGTGCAGCAGCGCACCCTAGTGTTAAAAGTAACCTACTCACAAAGCAAATGCTATTTGCAGCTATGCTACGCCAGTCAGCAAAGAAAAAGGTACATTAAAATATACTGCTGTGACAGAGGCCAAAATTACACTCTTTTAGCTGTCGGATGCAATAATATGGCCATATTTGCCAGTATGTACATTAAACGTGCAATATGAGCACACCTTGATCTGTGTTTGATTGCTGATCTGTGATGATATAAATTTATGTGCCTAGTCAGTGTGTCAATATTTTTTCATTTTAGAAATACAGATTCAGGGCAAAGTTTTAATATTGTTAGAAAACCTGAGCTATCGTTTCTATACTCTTAAAAACTTGCAATTATTAAAAACATTGGGGCAGATTTATCAATAACGTCTAACTGTAGGACAGTTTTAAAGGAGTTTTACCACAAAGGCATTTCATGCCTGGTTTGTCTTCCTTCAGCTTTCAGTGTGCTCAAAGTGGAGCATGTATGATTTGTTTGCATATCTTGTGACCCAGCAGGCTTGACGTCACCATGCCTTTCTGCACAGTGTGCTCACTCTAGTCACAAAAAGGTTTGTTTAAGTACAGAGCTGTGAGTATTTACAATGTAGCTGAGTGGTTAGCACTTCTATCTTACCAACTTAGGGGTTTTAGGTTCGATTCCCTGCAGGAACCCAATGTGGAGTTTTTTTTCTCAGTGCACATACCTGAGTGAGGTTTCTTTTTTCTTTATATTTATTTGCACTATTTGACTAACTACTAAGGAGTACAGAGGACAGGAATAGAATGTAAGCACACACTCAGCTTTGAGTGTGTGTGATTACTAAGCAGGGAAGAGACTGACAGTAGTTGCCTGAGAGGAGAGGTGATTTCTGATCATGGGCAGCAAGACTGAGGCGCTCTGATCACTGGTTGTATCCCCTGAAGACGAGCTGTACGCTATGGATCTCTAAGGGAGCAGCTAAAACAAAAATGGTAGAGAATTTTTAATAATGATGAATGGTTAAAGTGTTTATTATTTAATTTGCAGGCTTCCCATATCAATTTTACTATGTGGCGAAACCCCTTTAAGTTAGACTAGACAGTCTTAAAATGCGCCACATTCACTATATCATAATGTTCATGAATCTGGCACAGGTTAAACCTATTTAGTCTAACTTTGTACCACTTTAAAGTTGGCTTACTTTTATACTACTAACTACGGCAATATTTTGGCGCATTTTTGATGCACAGCATCACACGACAAACCACGCTCCATTTCCTATGAAACCACTCCCAATTTACCAAGGCCACACCCATTTTCCGGACAAGATGCAGAAGTTTCTACAAATTGTCTAAAACACATAACAAATGTGGTGTAAATCATGTACAACATTATTTTTGCCGCAAATTGTGCCATAATACTGCTTTGATAAATGTGAGCTATTGTTTTCTTTAGGAGTCACAAATTATGAAATTGCATTCTTAACCTATCCACCATCTTTTCACTTTCTCAGGTGACTGTAGATGACTTTGAGCTAGCTGGAAAGGGTCTGTTTCGGGCACTGACCATACGAGAAAAGTACATGAAAGCATCCTACCAGCGATTCCCAAGAACAGTAGCCCAATATCTCCGTGAAATTGAAAGTGCAACCTGGAAAGAGGAAGATGAGATATACCCAGGTATGAGAAGGTGATGAGATGGTAATAGGCTTCTCCAGAGCATAAAATCAAAATATGACAACAGACTGCTTATCCCTAATAAATAAACAGATTCCATTTATTAAGTTCTCTTTCACTTTTGCTTCCTCACATTCAACTTATTCATATTGATTAAACAGTAATGCCTTTGTAAGAACACCGCAGTTTACTTGATGGTGACTATTGCGAATGATAGGTGGCGTAGTAGACGTGTGGTTGTAGTTTGATACACTGGCTTAATAACAGCAGATCAGCAAGGTTCTTGCATCTGTAGAAAGTTTTAGGCCCCTTCTCTGGACTCATGACATTCCTTGAAACTCCATTCTGGTTCCAACCCAGTCCAGCTGTGCAAGGTGCCGGCACTGGCGCTGACCCCATCTAAGCCCAGCGGTGCAGGGTGCTGGTGCCTGGCAACACAGGACACTCTTTGTCCTCACTAAAGTGGTCACTTTCTCTTCCAGCAGTCCCCCAAACTGCCCACCTGTTCTCTGAGTTGTCTGACTCTCCTCTGTGTCCACTCTGCCTGGGTCTCTATTCTATTCTCTCTTTGTGCCTACTCTACTTCAGGACAGTTCTTCTTCACCCAAGCCTGCCCTATCTTTTGCCACCTCAATAGACAGGGGTTCTCCATTATCTGCTGCTCACAACTGGAACTACTTGAATCAAAACTAAGAACATAACTCCAACCACAGAGCTGACAGGCTATTCCTTATAACTGTGTACATAGCCTCCAGCTCCACCCCTGTGATCTCTCCTGACTGGCTATGTAACCCATAATCACTGTCTTCATCTCTCTGCAAGGCGGTTAACCCCTTCTAAACTACATAGGACACACTATAGCACTCTATAAATTTCCCATATCACTATACCACTTATCTCTGTACATATGTAACATAAATTATATTGTATTTTATTCACATACTATAATATAATACACTTATATACTGTACATTTGCCCTTCTTTACACTTGTTTAGCCACCTATTGCTAGAAGTGCTTTCTAAGCAAGCATGACCATAATACTGATGTCAAGTGGCCAAAAAGATGACCATAGTACTCTGACACCCTGTTTGGGTTTTAAAGGTGTTATTTAAAAGATGAGAGTATACATATACCTATTAGATTATATGGATGTCATTGACACTTAGGAATATCCTCTATGTTCCAGAACAGAATGCTACTTTATTATATCTGTGGTAGACCTGCTTTGATCGAGCCATTTATTTTATGGATGGCTATTTATTTGAATGGCTGCCATGCAATGCTACATGACAGCAGCCAAAATGGATATACATCCCCCAGCAATACCACTGATGCCAATGTTGTGGCCTTATTTAAAAGGTTATCTTAAAAGGGTATTCTCACCATTCTGTTTTACAGAGCCACAACCAGCTTCTGGCCCCCACTTCCTGTTCAGGGTGGGAGTGGTTCTACAGCAGTGACTGACATTACAGCTCTGCTTTTTATAGCTGAGCCTGTTACAGAGACATTTCTATCAGAACAGTGTAAACAATAAGTCAGAAGGGTACGAGGCTCTAGAGGGTCACATTTTGTCCGTAACATATATAAACAAGCTTCTGTTTTAATGATAAGGCACAGCAGGGACTGATATCATCCCACCAGGACAGCTGGAGCAATAAGAGCAGAGAAAAATGGTCGGTAACCTAGGGAAGCTTATGTAAACAAGCAAAAGATAAAATGTCATTTATCTCTGAAACCAAGCAAAATCAGAGCAGCAGTGTATTCGGCTATAGTCTTTATTTACCTTACCCTACATGTTTAATGCTAATCAGTGTGTTGAGAATACCCCTTTAATGAGAAGGACCCGTGACATCTCCTGACATGTCTTTTTTTAGAAAACACTCGTGAAATAACAATGCTGTCGCATTTTCCATCATAATTCTGTGTTGTTCCTCTGTTAGTCCTTCTAGAAATGTATTACTAATTCTGTCAGCTGGGTGTGACGAGTGGGGGAGAGGGTGTCCCAGCACAGTCTGACATTATCCTATCAGCTGTAACGGAGTCACTGGGTATAGGGACACACCCCTTTGAAAGCTGAAATGGTAACACCCAGCTGACTGTTTCAGTCTTACATTTCTAGGAGTAGTAACAGAGAAACAGCACGACACAGAATTATAAGAAAAAAAACGCTGCAGAATTGTTACTTTACAGGGAAGTATTTATTAAAATAGACGTGTCAGAAAATGTCACAGGTCCTCCTTCATAGTCTATGGGTGTGTCGGTGTATACTTTGGGAAGTGCTCCTGACATATATATACTAAAAGTGTATAACAAACCTGATGTGAAAAGAGACAAATGCAGCTTAAGACAGTCAATGTAGATTTATATTCTAAGGGTATGTTCTCATGGCTTAAAATGCCGCTTAAAATGCGCGACGCAATTACGGTAATTCATAGCTCTCATCGATTATGCGCCGCTGACAATGCATGTCTATGGGGCCAGCACCCGACCGGCTCCCCCAGTCTTTGGAATTAAGCACAATATGCCATGTGAACATACCCTAAGGATGATCAGCTAACGTATAACAGGCTACATTAGTCTGTGTAGCAAGAAAAAGTATCCAGGTATTAACTTCTTAACTCAAATGTATGCCAAAATGACGCAGTTTTGGTATACATTTAATACATAGAAAACTGATAGGTAATACATTTCAATTTATGGATTGCATTACGTTTGCGGGTTTATATAAAGTACAGTTCCAATTCATTCATTTCCTTGATATGGTCAATTGCAAAAATTGAAGCAAAAATGCCACCAATAAGAATTTAAAAGAACACAGAATGCTTTAACCCCTTAACGACCACCCGCCATATTATGGCGTCATTGCAGACATCGGGGTTCTGCAGCAGTGCAGAGAACAGGGCTCTACTTTACATCTGCTCCCGGGGCTTAACCCTGTGATTGCCGTGGTTTGTGACAGCAGCATAAACAAAGGGTTTTCCCCTGCTCTGTCGGGTGATCGGGACACCCATTGACCCGGCAGAGCCTGGGGAATGGCTGCCGTCAGCCCTGGGACCTAGAGTAGCCCCAGGGCTGTTTGTGTAGGAAGCCAGCGATCAGGGCAGACTGTGTGCTTCAATGATTACTGCCTGTGTCAAACTGATACAGATTATAATGTATAAGCATATATGAATATGCTAATAGTAGTTTCATAGTTTCATAGTTTGTAAGGCCGAAAAAAGACAAGATGTCCATCCAGTTCAGCCTGTTGTGCTAAGGTGTTGATCTAGAGGAAGGCAAAAAAATCCAATGAGGTAGAAGCCAATTGTCCTCATTTTAGGGAAAAATTCCTTTACGACTCCAATCTGGCAATCAGAAAAATCCCTGGTTTAAAATGACCCCTCTCCTGAATCCTAGTCACTATAACTTTTATATTATTACGCTTCCAGAAATGCATCCAAACCCTTTTTGAACTCCGTTATGAATTTCACCATGACAAGTCCCCCGGGGCAGAAAAATTTTCCATAGTCTCACTGCTCTAACAGTAAAAAATTTCCCTTTCCTATGTTTATGTAGAAACATTCTTTCCTCATGGCATAGAGGATGCCCCCTTGTTCTAGATACATTTCCGGGGTATAAAAAAAATCTTGTGAGAGACTCTATATTGACCTTTATTATAAATATACATATTTATTATGTCCCCCCGAAGCCATCTTTTCTCTAAACTAAATAACCCTAACCTTGCTAATCTTTCTGGGTATTGTAGTCCACCCAGTCCTGTTATTATTTTTTTTGCCCGCCTTTGTCCCTGTTCAAGCTCTACAATGTCTTTTCCTGTGCACTGATGCCCAAAAACTGTACACAATATTCCATGTGTGGTCTAACCAGTGACTTGTATAGTGGGAGAATAATGTTCTCATCATGTGCATCTGTACCCCCTTTTAATGCACCCCATGATCCTTTTTTTGCCTTGGCTGCTGCTGCCTGACCACTGGCTGCTACAATAAGTTTTACTGTCCACCAGGTTTCCCCAAAATTTCCTTCCCCATGTCACTTTTACCCTGCCTTTTTCCATTTAACAATGTAGTCATGAATGGATTTTTCCTCCCCATGTGCATAACCTTGCATTTATCTGTATTAAACCCTCATCTGCCATTTCCCTGCCCAGGCCTCCAACTTATCCAGATCCCTTTGTAATAACACATTATCCTCCCATTGTTTTGATTACTTTAACAGAGCTTAGTATCGTCTGCAAAGATCGATATTCTACTATGCAATCCATGTGTGAGATCAATTAATGAAAAAGTTTAAAGAGGATAGGGCCCATACTGAGCCCTGTGGTACCCCACTAGTAAGGGATCTATCTGAGTATACACTGTTTAATTACCACCCTTTGTTTTCTATCTCTGAGCCCCTTTGCTTACCCCCTTTCACAACATTTTCCCCCAGTCCAAGCATTCTAAATTTTACTTACCAACCTTTTATGTGGCACCGTATCAAATGCTTTAAAAATCTAGATATAAAGACATCCAGTGCCTTCACCCCGAATCCAGTTCTAGCACGACTTCCTCATAGAAGCTGATGAGATTAGTCTATCCTTCCTAAACCCATGCGGAACGGCGTTATACATTTTTTTTTCAGTGAGATACTCCAGGATAGCATCTCTGAGAAAACCTTCATAACATTTTTACCCACAACAAGGGTTTAAACTTACGGCCTATAGTTTCTAGGATCACTTTTTTTACCCCTTTTTGAATATGGGCACCACATTTGCTATGCGCCAATCCTTTGGGACATACCCCGTTATTAGACAGTCCATAAATATTAGGAATAGGGGCCTATCTATGAAATTACTTAACTCCCTTAGGACACGTGGGTGTATGCCATCAGGACCTGTGGATTTGTCTATTTTAATCTTCTTAAGACGGAGCTGCACTTGTTCCTGGGTTAGACAAGAAACATTTAAGTTGGAGTTTACCTCATCCCTCTGTTCAACAGGAAGATCATCCTCCTTGGTAAATACAATGGAGAAAAAATTTTGAATAGGTTTGCTTTTTTCTCATCGCCCTCCACAATATCTTCCTCAATACTTTTCAATGGGCCAACATTTTATGTTTTAATATTTTTAATATTTATATAGTTAAAAATATGTTGTGGTCAGTTTTACTTTCTATGGCAATTCGTCTTTCTGTCTCCAGCTTTTCTTTTCCTTTATCTTATTTTACACACTTTATTTTTTTCCCTATAGCTTCTTAGTGCCTCTTCACTGCCCTCCTGTTTTAGTAGATGAAACACTTTATTTTTGTTATATATTGCCTCCTTTACATCCCTGTTGATCCACATTGGGTTTTTCCTGTTTCTAATTATTTTATTACCATATGGTATGTACCTCTCACAGTGGGCGCCTAGGATGTTTTAAAAAATATCCCATTTATTATTTGTTCTGCCATATTTAAACACATTGTCCCAGTCAATACGGTTTAGGGCCTCCTAAGCAGAATTAAAATTTTGCCTTCCTAAAATTCAGTGTTTTTTGTGGCTCCTTGACAAAAAACTCTACGAAGGATAAAAAGGAAAAATTTTTTATATTTATGGGCCACTATTTCCTAGAATGCCCCCCAACCTGAACCTTTGTTTACTTTGTCAGGGCTATTAGTGAATATTAAGTCTAGAAGGGCCTTTCTCTTCGGTTCTTGCACCATTTGGGGAAAGGTAATTATCATAGTTATTGACAAAACCTGCTTCCTTAGAGAGCTACAGGTTTCAGATTCCCAATTTATGTAGATAGTTAAAATTCGCCCATAAATAATAACCTCATTCTGATTAGCCGCCTCATCTATTTGCCTGAGGAGTACATCTTCTATGGGTTCTGTTATATTTTGGGGTCTATAGCAGACCCCTATTAGTATTATATTGTTATTGTTACCCCCATGTATATTTACCCATAATGATTCCACATGTTCATTACCTGTACCTATATCTTCCCGCAGTGTTGGCTTCAGACAGGATTTTACATAGAGACAGACACCTCCCCCATTCTGGTCCTTATGATCTCTTCTAAATAGACTGTAACCCTGCAAGTTAACCGCCCAGTCGTAGCTCTCATCCAGCCATGTCTCAGTTATCCCCACTATGTCATATTTTTCTTCAGCTATTAATAATTCTAGTTCATTTATTTTGTTGGTCAGACTCCTGGCATTGGTCAGCATGCAATTTAGAGATTTTTAATTTTTTATTCCTTTCTCCTTGATCTTTTTAACTATTGCTACGCCCCCTACCTCCACTCCACCCCGTGTAGAGTGGAGGGAGGGGGTGTAAAAATAAAGTGTAAAATAGTTATCCCTTCACGGGATTTTTTTTTTTTAAAAAAAAAGTAAAAAACATAAAAAAAAGTGTACAAAAAATAAATAAAAGAAATAAAATAAAAATAAATATTTAATAAAAATAATTGTGCATACATTACACACACACACACACACACACACACACACAAAAACCTACACATATTAGGTATCCACACGACGGTAATAACCTGTAGAATTAATCTAACAAGTTATTAAGTGTGAAATGTGAATGGTGTAAAAAAAAATGAAAAAACAAAAAAAGTGACTTTAAAAAAATAATAAAAAAAAAATCTGCAATAATTTTTAAGTGAATTTAGGCTATTCCCCCAAAAAGTACAACTTGTCCCGAATAAAACAAGTCCTTATACAACTGCGTCATTGAAATAATAAAAAAATGTACGACTGTTGAAACGCAAGAAGGCAAAAACTAAAAAATGTTCTGGTCATTATGTACTTTTCAGGCGTTCGGTTTAAGGGGTTAAAAACTGTGTGAGTGTCAACCTCACTGCAATAATTGGATTTCACAAAATCTCATTACTACAATGTATAATCTGGTACTTGTAATGTCTTTATTATGAAGTCACTCTCATTTGGGATTTTGAAAATAAGTATAAGCACTAAACTTTTTTACAGTAATGTACAAAACAATAGCAGTCTATCATCAGTAATGTGTTTAATTACTGTTTTTGTCTGCATATATAATACAACATGGTCAAATATTCATGAGTAGGTGTAGGTGTAATGGATAACCAGGAGAATCAACAGTCATGCTGCTAGTTTGGTGTAACTGACTCATTTAGTAAAAGGGGATGGTCAAATAAATAGCAGTCTGGACTTCAGTTAGTGGTGTCATTCATTCTGTGAAGAAAAAGGTGTCAATTATGGCCCTTGTTTAATTAAGGATAGAAGCCAGTGTTCTACCTGTTGGTTTTAGCCCATTCTCAGTGAGTTCTTTAGGTCATTACATACAATGTACCAGAGGAGAAAGAACTTTAATCAAGAAGTTGATTGGAGAGGGAAAAACATATCAAGAAGTGCAGAAAATAATTGGCTGCTTAACTAAAAAGATCACCAGTGGTTTAAAATGGCATCAAAACCAGAAACACGTGGTAGGAAAAGGAATCCTGTCATCTGACTAGATCATAGAGAGACAAGAATGGCAAAGAGGTAGCCAATGATGAACTCCAGGGAGATCAAAGAAGATCTCCAGTTATCTGTGAGTACTGTAACAATCAGAAGGTGCTTAAGTGAAGATAACACATTTGTTAGAAACCCTTGTAAAGCACCATTGCTGAAAAAATATGTTTTGAAAAGGTTACAGTTTGCCAAAGAACACATTGACTGACCTAAAGAGAAGTGGTGCAAGAATTATATGTACAGCAGAGAGCAAGGTTGTTCTTGTTGGGTCTAAAGACTCTAGACAGTTTGTCAGATGACCCATAAACACTGAATTTGAGCTGCAGTACAATGTGAAGACTGTAAAACATGGTGGTGCAAGCAGAATGGTTGGGTGATGTTTCTCATTCTCTGGAGTTGGGTCCATTTATCACATACCAGGCACCATGGACCAGTGTGAATATATATAAAAATACTGGAAGAAGTCACGTTGCCTTATGCTGAGGAAGACATGCCATTGAAATGGGTGTTTCAACAGATCCATGGCCTCAAACATACCAGCAAGTGGCCAACATCCTGGTTTCATACCAACAAGATTGATGTTATGAAGTAACCAGGTCTATCCCTAGAACTCAATCAAATTGAGAATTTGTGGAGTGACATAAAAATGCGTCTTTGATGCAAAACCTAAAAATGCAAATGAATGTGGAGTATATTACAGTCTGCTTGGGCTGGAAGACCTGTTTTCAGGTTATAGATGTTAGTTGACTTCTTGCCACAAAGATGTAAAGCAGTTCTCAGAAATAAATGCTACACGACTAAATACACTGGACAACAATTTTTTCTAAAGTTGAAAATTTGAGGTGATTATGATAAACTCATTCTTGCTAAGTTGAAATAGAATTTCCCCACAGCATTAATTCCAGTGAAATGAAAGTGTTTTGCTGCTGATTTTCGTTTATACACAACGTCCGGTGCATCCCGTATTAGAGCCCAGTAATACTTAGCAAGTATTGATGGGCTATAGTAGCCTTGATAATAGTTCTCCTTTGTGGTAATATATTGGTGAAACCATACGCCATGTTTGTCACTGACTGCACAAAGATTTGCAGGGAAGAATTCCAAATGTGAATTACAGAAAATTAATATTGCACTTCATCGCTTTTTAAGAAGGTTGTCAACATATTCAATATAGTTTGGTGCTCGATAGTTACCAAGGAAATTCTAGCAAACATCCTTGAATGATTTCCAAGCAATTTTCTCAGGCCCCACCAGCAGCTCTTCGAAGTGCTTGTCATTCATGGTATGTCAGATTTGTGCTTTGTTAATCTTGACACCAGTTATTCTTGGGAACATTTGTCTCAAATAACAGAAATCTACTTCCTTGTTCATTGCTTTCACAAAATTGTTCATCAGCCCGAGTTTTATGTGAAGAGACATAAAAATCATTGTTGTGTCCCCAGGTGCTCTATTTGCAACATTTTTCTGCCCGGGAGTCAATTAGTTATGGATTGACCATTTCCTACTACTGTATTCTGACCGCTTAGCACAGCTGTCCCATTCGCAAATGAAAAAGCAGTACTTGGTATATCCGCAATCCAAGCAGCAATGCCACTACTTTTAAATCTCTGCAGGTGTTCCAGTTGTAGTTGCTTTACTTGATGTTTTTGAAGAACAGTTTCATAATCTCATATCTTTCTTTCACATGTGCAGCATGACCCACAAGTACAGAAGGATGAAGATTACATTGTATAACAAGACAGCATTGAGTGTTAACACTGATGAGTCAATAAAGAGAGGCCACTGTTTCAGCTCATGCTCACAACCAAAAGCTGAGAACAATCCATCAATTTCCTTGCAGTAGCACAGGTTGTCAACCTGTTCAAAAAACTGTGCTAAATCTGTAAGGGTATGTAGGGATTGTTATACCAGTTATACTTGTGTTGGGACTGTGTAAGTGTTAGGTTGCTATGGGAAACCAGAGGGATAGTGTCCTGGTTATAGCAGTTACAGGGTTAACAGTTTACAGTTGGCTTCAGGCAGGTTTAGCCTGTTCTTGGGGAGCAATGAGTCAACAGGAGCGTAGCAGTCAATCAGAGAGCTGGGCTGGAGAACAAGGGGGGCTAGCTGCAGCAGAGGGGTATCTGAGTTAGAAAGTGTGACAGTTAAGAGTTGGCAGTTGGAAAGTGATCAGTGAGCAGCAAGACTCTGTCTCTGGCATGAGGGGAGGCCGATATCCCTATCGGGCCAAGTAGGAAGGGCCTGTGAGGAAAAGGCAATGTATATAGTTAAATATAGTTATATAGTTAAAGCAGGAAAACTCCGAGAGCCTGGGGAAAGGACCCCACTTCAGTGCCGGTGCATGTCTGGGGAAAAGGCATCAGCCTAGGAAGCAACAGGAAAGGTCAGCAAGAGGCCTGGACCATAGTGGAAGAACCACTGGAGTGGTCAGGTAGAAGCAGTGAGGTGGACAATAGGAGAACCCCTCGGGAGCTGCATGTATGTGTGTATGCTGAAGAGCCTGCTGAATGCTGAGACACAGGCGATCTGGTTGTTCTGCGATGGTCGCTTCATGACTGAAGTAAAAGCCTCATTTATCCTGGTCAGTTGTTGTGTCAGGTTATTTCAAACGCCGCTATACCACAGAGAGTCCCACACCGCACCTCTCCGCGCAATACAAGAAGAACCTGAGAACATCAGGAGAACCTGGAGGTGAGGGTAGTTGCACCGAGCAACGGCAAGTCATGCCATACCCCCCCGCTCTGCCAGCAATACCAGGGGAACCTGAGGGTGCGGGTGGTTGGTCCTGGCAACAGGTGTCGCCAACATTACCCCATACCCTCCCTCTGTGAGCAGGGCCAGGGGAACCTGGGGGTGCGGGTGGTTGCTACAGGCAATGGGCGGGCGCAGCCAGGCGCCACTGCAAGATACCCCATACCTCGCCCCTACAGGCATCCCCATATTTCACAAGTCATCTTTGCGGCTTCGAAAGACAGCAACTTTTGTACCAGGTGACAGCAAATGCCATCCTTGGAGGTCTTGAGGCCAGTAATTCTGCATTTTCTTATGACAAACGTAAATCCCATACCAAGTCATTCAGTTCTGGCTCTGTTACAAGATGAGACTCACCAGACATGCATGGCTCAAATCTTTGACCCTCATCTAGGTTCAGTGTCTCTGCTGGCTTTGGTACTGGAAGAGTGTCACCATGTGACACTGGTCTCAAAGCTGAAGGTAAATTAGGATATTCAATGGATTTCTTATTTTTAGCAGAGAAACCAGAGACATTGGTTAGACAGAAGTAACAGTCGATCACATGATCCTTCTGCTCCCGCTATATCATTGGGAAAGCCAATGGTATTGACTTGCAAGAACCTCTCAGCCAACCTCTTAGACCAACAGCACATCTTGCACAACTGATGTGAGGAGCCCAGGATTTGTCTTAATCACCAATCTTGCATCCAAAGCAAAGCGTGTAGGCTTTAATGATGAAAGCTGTTATGGTGTGTCTTTGAGGCTTCAGAGTGTACTCTCCACAAATGTAACAGAAGTTATTGCAACTGTTCCAACACTGTCGAGACATTTTAGCTATACTAGATCATACTTCAGTAGTTTATATCTGCTTAGATTTGAAATAACTTGCATAATCTTTGCAAGCAGATATTACAGCCTCTGCCAGGCAGCATCCTGACATGTCTAGGTGTACCTAGTCTGTAACAATTCCACTGAAGTTTTGGAACTTCAGTGAAATGCAAGGATTTCATACCGTTGCTTTCCTACAAATTATATAACAGCACATATATTGTAGACAAAACAGGTATCGCCTGATTTCTTCACTCTTCTAAGACAAAACATGGACAGCCTGCAAATCTGAAAATAAATGCTCAAACAGAAGATTTAAAAAACAAAAAACAAAAAACGGTACGTGACAGGAAAATGTCAAGGTGATTTTCATTATCAGCATGTCAAATTATATAAGATACACCCAAAAATGTTCAGGAAGCAAAATCTTCATTGTCCAGTGATATTAGTTCAGTTTAGTTTCTACAGAAAAGCTAAATCTTGGAACAAATTTCAGTTTATACTGTAAATATTCCAGTTGGATAATGAAAATGCACACACTGCTATTTTTTGGAAAGCTGATTATTATATTTTCTTCATTTTCAGTTTATAATTTGATATTCTTATAATGTTTCATGTGAATGTTCAAAACTCCCACTGCCTTTTTGTATATGAAAAAAAATACTATTATAAGGATTGAGCTTTTTCTCATTTGTTTGAAACACACTGCTATTATTGTGCACATAACTGTACATGTGCTTTTGTCTTAACAAATTGATATAAAACATCAGTATGGAAGTGGCTTATGCTATGTACTGTATGGTCACACTCTTTGTTTCTCTACTTCCAGTGACTAGTAACTGTTATCTTTTTCTTTACAGTCTTTACTTCTCCAGTTAAAAAAGATGACGATCCCTTCAGGATAGATAATCTACCTGCTGATCTTGGATATAAATTACAGGCCAAAGATGGCGTGATTTTCGTCTACCCAGATGATAATGCACTGGCAAATGGCAAACCAAAGGATCTCAACTACCCAGATGTCCATGCCTTTGTAGATGATATGAACTTCTTAATAACACTTATTGCTCAAGGACCAGTGTAAGTACAACCAAGTCTCACCATTTTACTATTAGAAATGTAAAATGCCTTCTTGGCTGATACTGCAGTTTTCAGACTAAAGAGAATGAAATTGGGTAGATGTCCTTATATGGGTTATCTGGGCTTTAAAAATTGATGGCCTGTCTTCAGGATAAATATTAGATTGGTGAGGGTCCGACTCTTGGCTCCCCCATTGATCAGCTGGTTGTAGAGGTTGCGGCTTCCCATTCAAGTGAATAGGGCACAACTGCCGTACATAGCACAGCTGCTACAAAAAGGAAAAGTGTGCATAGTGCAACCACATGTAAATAATGAAGAGACTGCAGTGCCTGGGTTCAGTACAATGGCTTTTTCAAACAGCTGATTGGCAAGGATGCTAACCTCCTCCTACTTCCTGCTGCTATCTTTAATGTGAAGGCTTTGTTCACACAGCAGATTATGTTGTATGGAAAAATCCAATTCATATATAATTACTTTTCCTTTTGTGTGGGTTTCACTCAGGGCCGGACTGGGAACGAAAATCAGCCATGGCACTAAGCCCCCACCAGCCCACATACAATATCCGCTTACAAAATTTACCTTGTTCTCGCACCTTGCCACTTTCTAAAATAAACTACACTATAAAGGTGCTTTCACACAGAGCATTTTTGGTGCGTTTTTTATGTGTTTTCGGTGTGTTTTTGTGCAGAAAGGCAGAGTAGTTAATACTGTACATTTCTGCACAAAAAATGCATCAAAAAATGCACCAAAACCGCTCTGTGTGAGAGCTTCCTACACACAAGCAAGGAAGAAAAAGTGGTGCAGAGAAACCCCTCATCACAGAGTCAGGTGTGCACTTGCTTTACAATCAAGGACAATCCCACACTGACACTACACAAGCACCAACATAACCTACAACACCACCAATAAAATCACCAGTAGTCAGGTCCCCATCACATGAATACAGCACTGATTCAACACAGAATTAAAATTACCACTGACAGCAGGGACTCACAAGAGACGTCATCTCTGATGGGAGTTGTTCTCTTCTCCTTTTCTTTTGCATCTGGCCCAAACCTCCATGACGTCTTCCCTGATGAGTTGTTCCCTTCCATTTTTTCTCTGTCCGGTACGGAATGCAATGTCTTCTTTTCCTGGTCACTACTCGTCCCTGTAGAATTTACTACAAATACATCTTAGACTCCTCTCTTTTCCAGCACTTTCCTATCAATTCCCCAAACAGTTATGTTAGACCCTAAAAATTAGAAATTAAAAAATGTCAGATAAGTGGCATGTAAATAGGTAGACTCCATTAGGCAGGCAGGGCCAGTATACAGACAGGCAGGCAGGGACAGTATATAGGCAGGCAGGGTCAGTAAATAGGCAGGCAGGGCCAGTATACAGGCAGGCAGGGTCAGTAAATAGGCAGGCAGGGCCACTTATAGGTAGGCAGGGCCACTTATAGGCAGGCAGGCCCACTTATAGGCAGGCAGGACCACTTATAGGTAGGCAGGGCCACTTATAGGCAGGCAGGGCCACTTATAGGCAGGCAGGGTGGGTATATAGGCAGGCAGGGCCAGTATTTAGGTAGGCAGGGGTGGTATATGGGCAGGTAGGGACACTTATAGGCAAGGGCCAGAATTTAGGCAGGCAGGGCAGTGTATAGGCAGCCAGGGCCGGTCTACAGGCAGGCAGGGGCAGTATATAGGTAGGCAGGGCAGTGTATAGGCAGGCAGGGCAGTGTATAGTCAGGCAGGTGCAGTATATAGGTAGGCAGGTGCAGTATATAGGTAGGCAGGGCAGTGTATAGGCAGGCAGAGCAGTGTATAGGCAGGCAGGGGCAGTATATAGGTAGGGCCAATATATAGGCAGGCAGGGCCAGTATGTAGGTCGACAGGGCCCCTTATAGGCAGCAAGGGCCAGTATGTAGGCAGGAAGGGCCAGTATATAGGCAGGCAGGGCCAGTATACAGGCAGGCAGGGCCAGTATACAGGCAGGTAGGGACAGTATATAGGCAGGCAGGGTCAGTAAATAGGCAGGCAGGGCCACTTATAGGCAGGCAGGACCACTTATAGGTAGGCAGGGCCACTTATAGGCAGGCAGGTTCACTTATAGGCAGGCAGGGCGAGTATATAGGCAGGCAGGGCCAGTATATAGGTAGGTAGGGGTGGTATATTGGCAGGCAGGGCCACTTATAGGCAAGGGCCAGTATTTAGGCAGGCAGGGCAGTGTATAGGCAGCCAGGGCCGGTCTACAGGCAGGCAGGGGCAGTATATAGGTAGGCAGGGCAGTGTATAGGCAGGCAGGGCAGTGTATAGTCAGGCAGGTGCAGTATATAGGTAGGCAGGGCAGTGTATAGGCAGGCAGGGCAGTGTATAGGCAGGCGGGGCAGTGTATAGGCAGCCAGGGGCAGTATATAGGTAGGCAGGGCAGTGTATAGCCAGGCAGGGCAGTATATAGGCAGGCAGGGCAGTGTATGGGCAGCCAGGGGCAGTATATAGGCAGGCAGGGCAGGGTAGAGGCAGCCAGGGCCGGTCTACAGGCAGGCAGGGGCAGTATATAGGTAGGCAGGGCCACTTATAGGCAGACAGGGCCACTTATAGGCAGGCAGGGTCACTTATAGGCAGGCAGGGCGAGTATATAGGCAGGCAGGGCCAGTATAGGTAGGTAGGGGTGGTATATTGGCAGGCAGGGCCACTTATAGGCAAGGGCCAGTATTTAGGCAGGCAGGGCAGTGTATAGGCAGCCAGGGGCAGTATATAGGTAGGCAGGGCAGTGTATAGGCAGGCAGGGCAGTGTATAGGCAGCCAGGGGCAGTATATAGGTAGGCAGGGCAGTGTAGAGGCAGGCAGGGCAGTGTATATTCAGCCAGGGGCAGTATATAGCTAGGCAGGGCCACTTATAGGCAGCCAAGCCACTTATAGGCAGCCAGGGCCGGTCTACAGGCAGGCAGGGGCAATATATAGGTAGGCAGGGCTACTTATAGGCAGGCAGGGACAGTAAGTAGTTTAAAAAAAAAAAAAAATACCCGCTGTCCCCTCCTCTTCACCTGCTCCGAAGTGGCCACTGGCTTCCTGGTACAGGTCGCGGAACAGGCGCGCGATGACGACATCACATCACGCGCCTGCTGCGCGGCCTCCTGGGAGCTGAACGGTTGGGATCAGAAGAGTGGCTGCCATGCAGCCGTGTGGCGATGGAGGCCTTTCGGCCGTGTGCCACAGACCGGCGCCGGCACTCGGGGCCCGCCGGGGGGGGGGGGGGGCCCAACACGGCCTCCTCGGCGGGCAATCCGAGCCTGCACTGCGGCCCGGACCCCAGCGGCCCACCGGACAAATGCCTGGTTTGCCCTATGGGCAGTCCGGGCCTGGTTTCACTGCATATCGGGATGAGTATTAGCTGGGTTCTAATCTGTGAACTTTTTACCGATGCTTTCCATTCCAAAATCCTTTAGAGAAGGGAGTGGAAGAGCAGATAGTCTGTCAGATGCAGGAGAAGAGTTTGCATAGGTTTGTTTAAGATTCTGCAGGACAGTCAGCCAGGTGAAGGACTTATACAAGCTCCACAGCAGCAAAATGGCAAGAAATTGTTACTGAAGACCATTTAGAAAGTTGCTTCATTTGGCATTAAATAAGATTACTTTTTTCTTCCCACTTTCTAAGAACCATATCTTTTTTGGTTTAAGTCACTTTTGTGTCATTTAAGGGCTTTCTTGATTTTTGCAGGATGGTCCCATTCAAGCACTATATAATCTACTGGATCATCATAATATTTTTGTTGGGGAATGGGTAAAAATGCAACTACTGCCATTACCAATCAATTTGACACTATTATATGTGTTTGTATCCTTATGTATTCTCCTGCAAACATCTGAGTCAAGAGGGTAGAGTAATGTTGCTAAGGCAAAACACAATATATATGGGGACATCCATTTTTTACAGGGATCAGGTGCTGCCAAGTAAAACATTTAAGGAATGAACATGATATTCTTATTAATATTTTGATCAATTGGAAACCTCTTTTAACCCCTTCTTGCATGCAGTGATTTTTAATCACAGTGTTTTTTATTTTTTATTCTCCAGTTTTTTATTAGTTTCTAAGGCTGGAAGAAGACTGTTGTCCTATGGTATTGATCCAGAGAAAGGCAAAAACCCCCGTGAGGTAGAAGCCGATTATCCTCATTTTAGGGGAAAAAAAATGCTTCCAATCTGGCGACTCCAATCTGGCAATCAGAATAAATCCCTGGATCAACAACCATTCTATAGAATCCTAGTCACTATAACTTGTTATAATATTGCACTCTAGAAATGCATCCAGACCCTTTTTGAACTCTGTTAATGAATTCTCCATGACAAGTTCCTCTGGCAGAGAGTTCCACAGTCCACTGCTCTTACATTAAAGAATTATTTTCTATGTTTGTATAGAAACTTTCTTTTCACACATGTAAAGGATGCCCCCTTGTTCTAGATCCAGTCCTGGGTATAAATAGATCTTGGGAGAGATTTCTATATTGACCAATGATATATTTATACATATTTATTATGTCCTCCCAAAGCCGTCTTTTCTCCAAACTGAACAACCCAATTTTTGCTAATCTTTCTGGGTATTCTAGACCAACCTTTTATTATTTTTGTTGCCCGCCTTTGAACCTGTTCAAGCAAGTCTTTCCTGTGCACTGATGTGCAAAACTGTACACAGTATTCCATGGGGTGGGCTAACAGTGACTTGTATAATGGGAATAATGTTCTCATCATGTGCATCTATGCCCCTTTTAATACACCCCATGATTCTATTTGCCTTGGCAACTGCTGCCTGACACTGGCCGATACAATTAAGTTTACTGTCCACCAGGATTCCCAAGTCCTTCTCCACGTCACTTTTACCCCAAGTTTTTCCGTTTAATGTATAATCATGGAATGGATTTCTCCTCCCCATGTGCAGAACCTTGCATTTATCTGTGTTAAACCTCATCTGCCATTTCTCTGCCCAGGCCTCCAACTTATCCAGATCCCTTTGTAATACAACATTATCCTTTATTGTGTTAATTACTTTACAGAGTTTACCATCAACCTCAACAATTGATATTCTACTGTGCAATCCTTCTGCAAGGTCATTAATAAATATATCTAAAAAAAAAAATAGGGCCAAATACTAATCCCTGTGGAACCCCACCAGTAACAGAGATCCAGTCTGAGTATGTACCACCCTTTGTTTTCTATCTCTGAGTCAGTTACTTACCCACTTGCAAACATTTTCCCCCAAGCATTCTCATTTTACTTACCAACCTTTTATATGGCACAGTATCAAACTCTTTAGAAAAATCCAGATATATAACATTCAGTGCCTCAGCCAGATCCAATCTAAAACTAACCCTCTCATAGAAGCCAATGAGATTAGTTTGACAGGACTGATCCTTCATAAACCCATGCTGGAATGGTGTTAGGGTATGTCATCATGGAACTAACAAAATACTGGTCTGATTTTCTGACTGGTATTTTGTCTTTTTTTGAGTGTAAAGGGGGACAGTTTCTAGCTGTGGTTTGTGGATTCAGCCATCCTCCTTTACATTGAGCGATTCATGTTTCGCCCGAAAACCGGGCAGAAGAATGAATATGTTCTTAGTTTTTTAAATGTTCAGATTTGCCGTGCGAAAGTCCAAGCTGTATGGATTACATCTTGGATTTTCTGTTAAAGTTTATGAAAAGGGTTGATAGTCATCCGAAAACTGTCTGAAATTCTGACTAACTAAAATTGCTGTCTGGACTTACCCTTATACATTTATTTTCAGTAAAATACTCCAGTATGGCGTTTCTCAGAAAACCTTCAAACAATTTACCTACAAAAGAGGTTAAACTTACTGGTCTGTAGTTTCCAGGATCACTTTTTGACCTTGTGTCATGATTGTGCCTGGCACGCCCCCTGCTTTTGGTTCTGGTCGCCGGCCACGGCCGGTACAACGTAAACCATGGTTTTTAACGTAATACCTTGTATTCTTATTCACTAGTGTGAACTGGTCCTTCTTTCCCTGTAGGTAATTGATTCCTGGCCAACGCCCGTAGCCAGAAATCCTCCAGCACTCTTTCAGTTAACCAGTGTTTCTCCCTGATTGATAGCCTTGTTTCCCTATCTAGTTTTGTGTTTCTTCCACCAATCACCTCTGCTCTGTTTCCTCCCCTTCCCTATTTATAGCCACCACTTCCTTCCCTCATTGCCTGCTATAGGTTATTCCCCTGTAGTTCGCCTTATGCTCTTCTGTGGTGTCTGTGCTCTCCTGACCTTTCGCTTTGGACCCCGGTTATCCTCTTTTGTCTCACGTCTCTGTACCGCGCGGCCCGTACTGTTGCCGACTTCGGACCGCCCCCGGTTACCCTCTTTGTCTCACGTCTCTGTACCTCGCTGCCCGCAATGTTGCTGACTTTGAACCACCTGACTACGCTTATTGTTCTGTGTCTGTTTGTCCTGTCTAGTGTCGCACCTATATCAGCGCAGCCATCAGTCTTCTGGTTGGGGCCGGCCTATTAAGGAGTCGGGTTCCTCAAAAGGCAGGGACAGGGGCTGGGATCAGAGTCAGGGCCCACTTGTCTGTGTCTGTGTGTGTGTCCCTGACCAATCCCTGACACCTTGTTTTGAATATTGTCACCACATTTGCTTTGGGACATACCCTGTTATTGTGCAGTCCATGAATATTTAGAGTAGGGGCATGTCTATCACATTACTTAATTTTGTTAGGACATGGGGGTGTATACCATCAGGACCTGGTGATTTTTCTGTTTTAATCTTCTTAAGGCAGAGCTGCACTTCTTCCTGGGTTAAACAAGAAACATTTAAGATAGAGTTTACTTTATCCCCCTGCTCATCAACAGGAAGGTCATTTTTGTCAATAAATACGGTGGAGAAAAAAATTGTTAAACAGGTTTGCTTTCTCCTCATCACCCTCTACAATACCTCCCTCACTAGTTTTCAAAAGGGCCAACATTTTACATTTCAATTTTTTAACTATTTATATAGTTAAAAAATATTTTGGGGTTAGTTTTTCTTTCTATGGCAATTTGCCTTTCTGTCTCCAGCTTTGCTGCCTTTATCACTATTTTACATATATTATTTTTTTTCCTTATAGTTTACTGCCCTCCTGTTTAACGAGCTTTAACACTTTATTTTTCTTATTTATTGTCTCCTTTACATCTTTGTTGATCCACATTAGTTTTTTCATGTTTCTAATCATTTTATTTCCATAAGGTATGCAGCTCTCATGTTGGGCACTTAAGATATTTTTAAAGATCTCCCATTCATTATCTGTTATGTTATTTTTGGAGATCTGCCTAGGGCCTCTTTAAGCAAATTAAAATTAGCCTTTCTGAAATTCAGTGTTTTTTTTGGCTCCTGGACAAAATACTCTATTGAAGGATGAATGAAAATGTATGACATAGTGGTCACTATTTCCTAGGTGCCCCACAAACTGAACCTTTGCTACTCTGTCAGGTTTGTTAGTCAGTATTAAGTCCAAAATGGCCTTTCCTCTAGTCAGCTCCTGCACCAGTTGGGAAAAATAATTATCTTTAGTTATTGACAAAAATATGTTTCCTAAATGAGAGCCACAGGTTTCAGTTTTCCAGTTTATGTCTGAGTAGTTGAACTCGCCCATAATAATTAATTATGATTAGCTGTCTCATCTATTTGTCTGAGGAGAACATCTTCCATGGGTTCTGTTGTATTTGGTGGGCTATAGCAGACCCCTATTAGAATTGTATTACTATTATTACCCCCATGTATATCTAGCCATAATAATTCCACATGTTCATTTCCTGTATATATATATCTAACTGCAGTGTTAGCTTGAGACAGGATTTTATGTAAAGACAAACACCTCCTTCTTTTCCGATTTTTATGATCTTTTCTAAACAAACTGCAACTCTGTAAGTTAACTGCCCAGTCATAGGTCTCATCCAGCCAGGTCTCAGTTATCCCTACTATGTCATATTTTTATTTGGACATTAATAATTACAGTTTATTTATTTTGTTGGTGAGACCTCTGGAAATTGGCCATTGGTTTTCATTCTTTTAACCCTGTGCTTATTAACTATTATTAAACCCCTTCTCTCCACTCTACCCCCTGATTTATAACTAATTCCCAGCTCTTTATCTTCACTATCTTGCACGCTATATGTGTAGTTGTCCTCCCCCAAGTTCCTAGTTTAGATACTCCAATGTCCTGGCCACATTCTCCCCCAATACACCTGCTCCCTCCCCATTTAAGTACAGCCCATCCCTGCCATTGAGGCTGTAGCCAAGACAGAAGTCAGCCCAGTTCTCCAAAAATCCAAATACCTCTTTCCTACACCAATTTTTGAGCCTCTTATTTTGCTCCCTAATCTCTCTATTTCTCTAAATAGTATTTTTGGAGGTCCTTACCTCGAGTCCCTGAAATAATTTTTAAGGACACTCCACCTAACTCTAATCCATCTAACTTCTTAAAAGGGTTGTCTCACTACATCAATTCATCTTACCTCTGTCCTTTTTTCTCGGTTTCTTCTTCGAATTCAGGGGCGGGTTTGCTAGCTTCTACTAGCTTCTACTGGCCTGCAGTAATGAACTGCTGAGGTCACCTTGTCTGCAGCTATAGCGACCAGCGGCTGCAGCCTTTTAGGCGTGATCTACCAGATCTGTTACTAGAGCAACCAGCACTGACAGCCTATCAGGAGGGACCAATTAGGTCTGTAGCTATAGCAACCTGTGGAGCTGACGCAGCCCATACAAGAGGGGATAACTAGGAATAGGTGGGACACTGTTAATGGACACATATTGCAAAGTGACTTTTTTTTGTAAGATCTTCAATATAAGAAGCAATCATTGTAGTGAGACAACCCCTTTAACTAAGAGGGAGCACAATCGCTGTAATACTAATGCAGCATAGTATACAATTACCACATTTCTTTTCACCCTCTAGCCCCAACATTATAAGGCACTGTCTCGAAGAATTTACAATCCAGATATTTTCTATATTTGCAGCAAGACGTATACTCATCGGCGTCTCAAGTTTCTGTCATCTAAATATAAGGTCCATGAAATGCTAAACGAGCTGGAAGAACTGAAAGAGCTGAAGAACAACCCACACAGAGATTTTTACAACTGCAGAAAGGTGACATATAGCCTCTATGTTTACATGGCTTTCAAAAGTATTGTGTCTTGCATATTGTACCATATCTTTCCTCCTGGCACTGATTCAGTGCTTTCAGGAAATACAGTGTCATATACAGCATCACATGCAGGATTCTGAATTTCTATTCTCATGAAGATCCAATTAATAACTATTGGGCAGATTTCTCAATACTTTCTAACTCTAGGACAGTGTAAAGTTAGACAGTCTTACAATGCGCTACATTCATCATAGTTTTGATAAATTTGCCGCATGTTAGAACTGTCTAGTCTAATTTTACACCATTGTTAAGTTGGCTTACTTTATGCCACTAACTGCACCCAAATTTTGGTGAATGGTGTTTCATACTAAGTCACACTCTTCTCTAGGTTCCCCAA
>JAODAL010017721.1:0-76842 GCA_025379985.1 Phyllomedusa bahiana
GGGGGATTTCCACCTTGAGTTTTTTGGCCTACCTTTAAAGGGGGGTTTTTTTCCCTTGTAAACACTTGGGTCCAAAAAGGTTTTTTTATCCAGCCTTGTAATTTTTTTTGGCCTTTTCCTTAAAGGGGAAAAATTCAGTTTGAAAAAACTTTTGTATCCTTAAAGGGGTTTATCCATTTTTAAAATACTTTTTTGGGTTATTTTTTAAAAAGGGGTTGTCCATGAAAAAAAAGAAAGAAAAAAGTCTATGCTCGGAAAGGGGGAAAAAGGAACCTGTGGGGAAACTTTCCCCAAAGACTATCTGCCCCTTGCCATTGATGTCACAAGATGCTGCAGCCAGTCACAGGCTTCAGTGGTTTGTGCCTACATGTAGTGCCTGTGATGCTAAAAGCAGGGGTTTTTTGCAAAAGCCATGAAAAACATCATGGTTGGAGAGCATTGGAGCCGCAGAGGCTTCACAGATGAGTTGAGTTTTTGTTCCCCCTCCTTCCCCCTTTTTTGTCTTTCTAGGGAAACCCCTTAAAACACTAGGGGAATTGACTTCCCCATCCAATTGACAGTTAAGTGAAGGATCTGCAGTCATTGCAAGGGGGAAAAACTCCTAAAAGTTTTTTTTCCTTTTTCCTGGGTTATTCTTCTTTCTTGTTAATAGCAGTGATACAAGCTTTTGCAGCACTGTCCTATTTAAGTAGTCCAAGGAGCACTGTAATACCTGGAACTGCTGCTACAAAAAAAGGCAGGGGGATGAAGTTGGTTATTATGAAAGAAAACACCGAACCCTTAAAAGAATTGTATGATTTTTTATTACGGGGAACTAAGGAAAAATTTTGGCCCAACAGAAAAAACTAAGGTTGCCTAAATATTTTTAATCTGTACCATAAAAAGGTTGGTTTGTTTTCATTTTATTTCTCTATTTTGATCAACTCTGTTCAGTAGTTACAGTCCCTAAGCACAGCACTGATTTGCTAAGGCTTTAGTTCACTGAACCCCAAAATTGCCATCTAGGGGATTTGTTTGTTCAAGTGCCCATTAAATTCAAAGGATTACCCTTCCCAAAAATCGAGGCTCTTTAAACAGCAGCTCTTATAGTGCTTTAAATGTTGCAATTTTGGGGGGGTTTTTTTTTTTCCTGTTGCCCCTTTTAATTGCTTGAAGCAGTTTCCCAAAAATTTTTTTAAAAAAGGTGGCAAAGGGGGGAAATAAACGTTTTTGTTTTTATAGTTGTGAGGGGAATGATGGATGCGTTTTTGTTGCATGCACGTGGTTTTGTAATTAAAGGGGTTTTGCCACTCTAATGTTTGACCGTGGGATCCCCAAAAATGGCTTTTAATCACTGCAGCCTGACTTGGGGATTTCCCCCTTAGTTTTCCTGATTTTTTACATTGCTATGACCAGGAGTGATCGGGGAAAAGTCCTGGCCGCGCTTGCGTGAGGCGCTTCTTGGTGATGGCAGGGACCATAACGAGCTTTGCAGGGGGGGGGGGAGAAAAAAAAAGCGTGTTAGGGGATCTGCACTATTGTTTTTGGTCAGAGGCGGTGTCGTGTTAGGAGAATCCCCCTGGGGTTTTAATTAATTATCTGATAAAAACATGCAGACCTCCCTGCTCAGCCCCTTTTTCCCCCCAGTTTTTGTCGGTAAAGATGCTCAACACACTTTTACTGAAAAAGGAGAAAACAAAACTATAGCTTGTGCACAAAAACACATCTCGTGGGGTTTGCCAAACAAAGTTTTTCTCAAACGGAAATATCCAGCCCCGGGAAAATGCATGGGAGGTGGAAGCGAATGACCTCACAGGGGGGTCTTTTTTTTTTAAAAACACCGAAAACACAAAACGCCCCTTTTCAAGGCTCAAGAGGGGGGGTTTTAGCCTGTTAGGTGAGGAAATCACTTCTTGGCAAAACCCCTTTAAGTTCAAATACTTTACACTGAAGTTAATTACAAAACCGCCTGCATGTAACGCCAGATGAGAACCCAGCCTATAGGATGCTTTCACACAGCGCAGTTTTAACTGCGCTCCAATTACACTGCCTTTATTACCAGCAAGCTTCTTTCAGTCGTCTAATTTGTTCGGAAAGGTGTTTCAAGTAAGTAATCAATGACTGTGTTTGAATGTATAGTACAAGATGGTTATGCACACCTTAAGGAGTGTGGGTGCTCATGGAAAAATGTCACAAGTAGGAAGGTATCCATGGCACACCACTTTTGGGGTAAATACTGTGTTTTATTAGCAAAAATACGTGCTGTACAATTTAAGCCGAGTATAGATCCATAATATTGTACATAGGAGACATCAAGATTCAAGTGTCAAAGTGTGACGTTTCAGTATTTACACTTTTTTCAAACATGACATCTGTAGTGTAGTCAGAAAATGGATGGGAGAAGGTGCAATGTGGTCAAGAAAAATGATGCAAAATGATGCCGCCTCATACATAGTGGCCGGGGGAGGAGTATGGCAGCTTGGGCTCATGGAAAGAGCTGGAGGTAAGGAGCGAAGTGTAGGAGGTATCCATGGCGGCAGCTCTTTCCATGAGCCCAAGCTGCCATACTCCTAAAAACTGCTAAGAAAAGAATATGTATTAGTATCTGGTTTTAATTAGTAATGGATTTGCTTTAAAGTCAATGCACACTTAATGGGGTTGTCTCACTATAAGGATCGCTTTTTATGTTAAAGATCTCGCAAAAACAAGTCCCTTTGCAATATATGTCCATTAACAGTGTCCTACCTATTCCTAGATATCCCCTCTTGTATGGGCTGCATCAGCTCCTCAGGTCACTATAGCTACAGACCTGTTTGATCTCTCCTGATAGGCTGCCAGCACTGGTTACTATAGCTACAGGCCTGGCTTCTACTACAGCCTTGTAGAAGCCGGTAAACACGCCCCTGAATTCAAAATGAAACCAAGAAAACAGGACTGAGGTAAAATGAATCAATGTAGTGAGACAACCCCTTTAAATCCAAAACGTATGATTCCAAACATATTGATCTACAGTATGTGGTATCTAAAAGGGTTCAGAACACAGTTCACGTAAAGGAGATCTCTTTCCAAGGAGTGTACCCCTTTTTAGATGACACCCACCTCTGTTTGTTTTGTTCCTTTGTTTTTGCAGTGATGGCCAACCCAACCTTTCGAAAGCCCAGCACCACCTCCTGCTCAGGAGAACTTCAGTATGAGTAGTGAGGTGAGAAGTTTAGGTCCTGTGACTAATACTTATGTTTTCTGTTGTTTTCGCAGTGTTGTGGAAACTGGAGAAAAGAACAGAATGACCTTTCAGAGTTTAGCAATTGTTTTCGGTCCAACGTTACTGAAGCCGGAACAAGAGACTGGCAATATCGCCATTCACACGGTTTATCAGAATCAAATCGTAGAGCTCATTTTGCTGGAATATAACTCCATATTTGGCCGCTGATGTCACATTTCTCAACCCCTCCGACCATCTCGTTCTGAAGGACTCCTGTATAATATTACTATTTACAGCACCGACATTTTATTTTTGTTCTGTTCTGGACCAAACCATTTTGTGCTGATGTTTGCACTTTGAAGATGGCAAGAACCTTTTGACGCTTAGACTGGCGCGACTTCCTCTTGGCATTGACATCATCCATTCATGAATCTTTATATCATATTTTTGAGGGTTTTTTTGTTTTGTTTTTTGCATTCGGTTGCTTTTTTCCTTAACAGAACTGCAAGTCTAACACAGACACTGGATTGACTGGAAAATAGAACTACTACTATCACACCGTGGATATGAACCTTTGATCACTATTGCTTGTGCTGAAGTGTTTGAAGCTGATAATTGGTGGTGAATCATTTGTAGTGAAATTGCATCTCGTATGTGTCTCTCGATGCCGAAAAATGGCTCGTTTTGTGCAGGCATGCCGTATACCGGGCAGTAGCAGATGCTGTTCTATCTACCATCATACAGTTCTGCATATAATGTCTGATAACTCAAGCTTGATATTATCGCTAACATTTTGGCTTTTGTCATTTATGGCCTTGAAGAACTGCACAGTACTAATATTGTTCTCTTTAAACCACTAAAATCCTATTTAGGATTCTTGTATTTTTTGGAACTGACTTTTGATTGTGTGTAATAGTTGGGTATTCTATTACATTACTGTGTATTAAAGAGCACTTATCCCTAAAATTAGAATATATTTATAGTCCTGGAGTTGTCCTCTATTTGGACATTTCATATATCTTCCTTGGAGAGCTGGGTGACAACCAATATACCCGCAAAACACACATTGTTACATTGAACAAGTAGTCTAAAATTACAGACAAACAGGTTATAGGGGGAAAAAGAAAAGGAGCTGAGCAATTAATTGATAAAGTTTTGTGAGTTCAATGGGAGGTGCTGCTCAGTGATTGATGGCTATCCTTGTATGCACATTAATGGAGAAGGCAGCTGGTTACAAAGTAGGACTACCCACTGGACTCCTAAGCTAAAAATGAAGAGGAATTTCAAGCAATATGTTATGACAATTTTCCCTTTAAACTTTTTAGCAATCTGCTCAGCTCCACCTGCTCTGTTACAGATAGGTTGGACAACACTTTTATTGTGATAGGTTCCCTTTAAGTGTTAGCAAGTCTGTCTTTCTAAGGATCCTGAATGGATTTATAATACAGTTGAAACCAGAAGTTTACATGCACTATATAGAAAGACATATCTGCATGTTTTTCTCACTGACATGAAATCTGAATAAACCTTAATTCTTTTAGGTAAATTACAAAAATTATTTTTACTTGCCAAATGCAAGAATGAGAGAGAACTTTTAAGGCATTTTTATTACTTTCTGCAAAGTCAAAAGTTCATGTACATTTCATTAGTATTTGGCAGCATTGCCCAAAAACTATATGATTTGGGTCAAAAGTTTTGTATACCTTCCAAACAAGCTTCTCAATAGTTGGAAAGGAATTTTGGCCCATTCCTCCTGACAGAACTGGTGTAACTGAGCCATGTTTGGAGGTCGCCTTGCTCACACCTACCTTTTCAGCTTTCCCCAAATACATTTTCAATAGGATGAGATCGGGGCTTTGTGATGGCCACTCCAAAACATTGACTTGGTTATCCTTAAGCCACTTTGTAACCAGTTTGGCAGTATGCTTCAGGTCATTGTCCATTTGGAAGACCCATTTCCACCCAATCTTTAACTTCCTGGCTGATGTCTTGAGATGTTGCTTGAGTATTACCACATAATCTTCTTTCCTCATGATGCCATCTATTTTATGAAGTGCACCAGTCCCTTCTGCAGCAAAACAACCCCACAACATGATGCTGACACCTCTGTTTCACAGTTGAAATAGTGTTCTTAGGCTTCCAAGCTTATCCCTTTGTCCTCCAAACATAACCATGGTCATTATGGCCAAACAGTTCAATTTTAGTTTCGTCAGACCACAGGACATGTCTCCAAAAATGTAGGTCTTTGTTCCTGTGCATTTGCAAACAATCTGGCTTTTATATGGTTCTTTTAGAGTAATGGCTGCTTTCTAGCACAGTGGCCTTTCAGCCCATGTTGATACATTATTTGTTTCACTGTAAAAAAATTGACAAAAAACTTACCGGGCTTCTGCCAGCATCTTCACACGGTCTTTTGCTTTTGTTCTTGGTTGATATGCACATGTTGGACCAAAACATGTGCATCTCTGAGACACAGAACCCATCTCCTTCCTGAGTGGTATGATGGCTGGACATTCACATCGTGGTTGTACGTGCGTATATTTGTTTATGCAAAAGAACGAGGTTCCTTCAAGTATCTGGAAATTGCACCCAAGGATGATCCAGACTTATGCAAGTTCACAATTCTCTTCCTGATATCTTGGCTGATTTATTGACTTTCCCGTGATGTTACACACAGAAGGAGTGTGTTTCTGGTGTACAATTAAAATACATCCACAGATGTATCTCTAACTCAGATGTTGCCAATAAACCTATCAGAAGCTTCTAAAAACATGATATCATCATATGGGCTGTCCCAACTTGTTTAGAGGCATAGTCATCCTAGTGTATGGAAACTTTTGACTTTGCAGAAAGTAATAAAAATGCCTTAAAAAGTCTCTTTCTCATTATTCTGGCATTTGGGAAATACAAATAATTTTGGTTCCTAATTGACCTAAAACGGGGAAGGTTTATTCTGATTTCATGTCAGATAGTGGGAAAAACCTGCAGATGTGTCTTTTTATATAGTGTATGGAAACTTCTGGTTTCAACTGTAGCTCTGTCTCCTCTTATTGGATTTGGGCTTCACTTACATAACCTTTGATCTGTATAAGGTCCTTAATGTCCTGTGAAATCTGATCCCATCGAAGGAAAATGTGCAGCCCGTTTCTTCCTCATATCATTTTTTTTTTGGCAAAAAGCAAGTGCCTCTCGCACAGATTTCGATAACGTGGCTCAGTGAAGGAAGCCAAACTAGACAGCAGATCAGGAAACGCCGAGCTGCAGTATTAATCATATTGGTCGCCATCCAGCTTTCCCAGAGCCAGATATAACAAGAAATGGCTGAATAGAATTTAAAAAACGAGGTCAATCCATGGACTTCTTCATCCTATATTGTATGAATTTTAGTGGGATTTGCTCTGCAACCTCTGCAGGCTTCTGCTGTATCTTGTGGCCATGATCATTCTGGGGTATTATAATATTACACTGATGTATATAGAGGCCAATTAGCTGTAGAAGCTTTGGCTCATTGTATATAATGAACGCTGTATAGTCTTACATTCTGCTTTATTCTTTCTAATGCAATACAGGCAGCCTCTATCTTCATCCTCTTAGGTAAATATTCTGCCTCCTAAGACTAACTATATGCACTTTTAGATGAGATCTATTTTATTTGCTGGTAGACCTTTTATGCGTAGGTACTGGAAATATTTAAGGCTCAAGCCGACGGGTTATTTAATATGTACAGTATATTTTAGAGAAAACAGATACTGCAGAAGAAATTTCTATATTTCATTGTGCCTGTTGGTAAGAATAAAGGTGCCCATTTATGAATTGGTGTAAACTTTAAAGAACAAATCATTGACCTGTGAAGCTGAAGTATTTCTATTACATTAACAATGTAAACCAATTTGTAAAATAAAAGTGAAATTGGAAGATTTTGTTACTGGGAATACAGCGTGCATTCATATTTTATTAATTTATCATTCTTTTTTTGTTTTGTTTAGAACAGTGTTTTTTTTTTATTTTTTTTGTTCTTGTTAAAGGCAACGTGTCTCGCCCATCCTTACCTTTCCTATGATGTTTATGAGCAGACAGCTCTCGCCCATCCTTACTGTTCTATGATATAGAGCAGGAGCAGCTCTCACCCCCTCCTTACCTTTCCTATGATGGATATAAGGCAGAGCAGCTCTCACCCACCTTACCGTTTCTATTATATAGGCAGGAGCAGCTCTCACCCATCCTTACCGTTCCTATGAAAATAGAGCAGGAGCGCTCTCAACATCCTTACCGTTCGTATTATGATATAGAGCAGGAGCAGCTCTCAACCCATCCTTTACCGTTCCTAGAAAGTTATAGAGCCGGAGCAGCTCTCACCCATCCTTACCTTTCCTATGATGTTATAGGCGGAGCCCCTCTCGCCATCCTTCCTTTCCTTTGATTAGAGAGGAGCACTCTAACCACCCTTACCTTTCCCTATATGTTATAAAGCGACACTCTCCCCACCCTTTACCTTTCCTATATGTTAGACAGGAGCACTCTCACCATCCTTCCCTTTTTCAGATGATAAGGAGACCTTCTCCCCCCACCCTTTTACCGTTCCTATGAGTTATAAAGGGAGAGCTCTCACCCATCCTTACCTTTCCTATGATTATAGAGCAGGAGCGCTCTCCCCCCACCCTTTACCTTTCCCTATGATGTTATAGACAGGAGCACTCGCCCTCCTTCCCGTTTTCTATTATATAAGCAGGAGACTCCACCCATCCCTTACCGTTCCATGAAAGGCAGGACGTTCTCATCATCCTTACCGTTCCTATGATATAGAGCAGGAGCAGCTCTCACCCATCCTTACCGTTCCTATGATGATATAGAGCAGGAGCAGCTCTCACCCATCCTTACCGTTCCTATGATGTTATAGAGCCGGAGCAGCTCTCACCCATCCTTACCTTTCCTATGATGTTATAGAGCAGGAGCAGCTCTCACCCATCCTTACCTTTCCTATGATGTTATAGAGCCGGAGCAGCTCTCACCCATCCTTACCTTTCCTATGATGTTATAGAGCAGGAGCAGCTCTCACCCCATCCTTACTTTCTATGATGTTTTTAGAGCAGGAGCAGCTCTCACCCATCCTTACCGTTTCTATTATATAGAGCAGGAGCAGCTCTCACCCATCCTTACCGTTCCTATGATATAGAGCAGGAGCAGCTCTCATCCATCCTTACCGTTCCTATGATGATATAGAGCAGGAGCAGCTCTCACCCACCCTTTAAACCGTTCCTATGATGTTTATAGAGCCGGGAGCAGCTCTCCCCCAATCCTTACCTTTCCTATGGATTATAAAGCAGGAGCAGCTCCCCGCCACCCTCCTTACCTTTCCTATGATGTTATAGAGCAGGAGCAGCCTCGCCCACCCTTTAAACCGTCCAATGATGTTATAGAGCAGGAGCACTCCTCACCCATCCTTACCTTTCCTATGATGTTATAGGGGCAGGAGCACTCTCACCCATCCTTACCGTTTCTATTATATAGAGCAGGAGCAGCTCTCACCCATCCTTACCGTTCCTATGATGTTATAAAGCAGGAGCAGCTCTCACCCATCCTTACCTTTCCTATGATGTTATAGAGCAGGAGCAGCTCTCGCCCATCCTTACCTTTCCTATGATATAGAGCAGGAGCAGCTCTCGCCCATCCTTACCTTTCCTATGATGATATAGAGCAGGAGCAGCTCTCACCCATCCTTACCTTTCCTTTTGATGTTTAAGAGCAGGACAGCTCTCGCCCATCCTTTACCGTCCTATGATATAGAGCAGGAGCAGCTCTCACCCTTTCCTTACCGTTCCTATGTGTTAAATAGAGCCGGAGCACTCTCCCCATCCTTACCTTTCCTATGATGAAAGCAGGAGCAGCTCTCAACCCATCCTTACCGTTCCAATGATGTTATTGAGCAGGAGCAGCTCTCACCCATCCTTACCTTTCCTATGATGATATAGAGCCGGAGCAGCTCTCACCCATCCTTACCTTTCCTATGATGATACAGAGCAGGAGCAGCTCTCACCCATCCTTACCGTTCCTATGATGTTATAAAGCAGGAGCAGCTCTCACCCATCCTTACCTTTCCTATGATGTTATAGAGCAGGAGCAGCTCTCACCCATCCTTACCGTTTCTATTATATAGAGCAGGAGCAGCTCTCACCCATCCTTACCGTTCCTATGATGTAGAGCAGGAGCAGCTCACGACCCTCCTTACCGTTTATATTGTATAGAGCAGGAGCAGCTCTCACCCATCCTTACCGTTCCTATGATGTTATAAAGCAGGAGCAGCTCTCACCCATCCTTACCGTTCCTATTATATAGAGCAGGAGCAGCTCTCACCCATCCTTACCTTTTTTTCTATTATATAGAGCAGGAGCAGCTCTCACCCATCCTTACCTGTCCTATGATGATATAGAGCAGGAGCAGCTCTCGCCCATCCTTACCGTTCCTATGATGTTATAGAGCAGGAGCAGCTCTCACCCATCCTTACCGTTTCTATTATATAGAGCAGGAGCAGCTCTCACCCATCCTTACCTTTCCTATGATGTTATAGAGCAGGAGCAGCTCTCACCCATCCTTACCTTTCCTATGATGTTATAGAGCAGGAGCAGCTTTTCCCACCATCCCTTCCCTTTTTCCTATGATGTTATAGAGCAGGAGCAGCTCTCGCCCATCCTTACCTTTCCTATGATGATATAGCACAGGTTTGTGGGAAAATATTAGCAGCAGTTTACATCAATGTACAAATTCTACCTTATTCTGGAATTAGGAGTCCAGTGGGCGGATCTAGTCAATGAGTGATAGACTATCTGTTTCTGCCACATCCCAGCAGAAAGTAAATGTATGAAGAGAAGATAATGTAGTGATGTCTACACATGGCTAAAAATCAATGAAAAAGTCCAAATAAAACAGTGATGCTAGCCAGCCACTCAGTCTAGCTTGTGTGATTAGTGTGTGGAGAGCTGATTTCATTTCACCCTTTAAAGGACGACTATATTTTGTTCTTATGATTACCTTTTGCATTGCAAATACTATAATGTTGTGACTACTGCATCCGGCTGAGGGAAAATACTGCAATTTACTACATTGCAACTTCTCATAAATTTGTAAATCTAACTATCCAAATACTTTGCTTTACTGATTTGTCCACTAATGATTTCTAATGTATTCATATCCGGAGCCAGGTCCTGCAATGGTATCTACTGTATGATGTGTCCCATATCTGTTGTTTAGCAGAGCTGATGTTGTGTAATAGAATGACAAAGGTCAAGTAGGTTAACGGCCCTTCATCTTCTGCATGTGAAGCCTCCATTGTGAGCGCATAATGCAGCTCCTCCACAGTGCCTGTAGGGGTTGTGATGTCATAGTCAGAGGTCACCATCACCAGCTCCTAGGTCAGCAGGAACAATGATCTACAGTTACTGTCTCAATGATGGTGTCCATTAGTGGGCTGTATTTCCCAGAACATAGAGGAGGTGAGGGATGTGGCTCATGCGGCCTGGCCTTGCTGGATTTGACAAAGGACATACTGTAAGTCTTATTCTGTAATGTCTAGGAATGACAATGTGACACATAAATCTCCGCCTGCAGCTCAGCAGAGACTGTGCCCATAAAATGACAAAATATGGCTCAGCTTTCCTGTATTGTTTATGATGGTAATAATGTCAGACAGAGAGATGAAAAAATACTACACAGCCTGCTGCACCTCTTCTCTGATGCACAGCAGGTACCTTTCTGTTCCTGTCCTTATTCCATCAGCACATTTCTTCCTAAAAAAAAAAACCCTGAAAATATTCCAGTAAAAGTTAGCTGAAAAAAACCTTCTTCTGTAGAAAACCTTTTGCGTGGAGAACGTGTGGTCAGGTGATCATTGCCGTGGTCTAAAAATGTGTAAGACTGTGTTCACACATCCACATTGAAGTGCATTTCTGCAGCAAAAACCTAAGGCAGATTTATATGGGTTTTCAGTAGGGCTAATTCTCATTTATTGTATAGCGAGCATGGCTGCAAATCAATATATACATTTTCTGTACTATATAAACAGGGTTCATATAGTATGAACGACTATTTCACAGCAGAATCCACACTGTCAAGTTAGCCCAGGGGCTCATGCAGCAATGTCATTACATGCTGGGCAGTCCTAGACTATCTTTGTGTGTGAATCTTTTAGGAGACCTCTGTATGGGAGGTAGCCTGGCCTCATAGAAGTTTATGGCTCTATATAACTTGTGACGTGGTATTTAAAGCGGTTGTCACTACAAGGATTGCTTTTTATGTTAAAGATTTTAAAAACAAGTCACTTTGCAATATGTGTCCATTAACAATGTCCTACCTATTCTGAGAGATATCCCCTCTTGTGTGAGCTGCATCAGCTCCTCCGGTCGCTATAGCTACAGACCCACTCAATATCTCCTGATAGGCTGCCAGTGCTGGTCGCTATAGCTACAGACCTGGTGTCCTCAGGTGCTCCTCACTGCGGCAGTAGTAGCTACCGTAGTAGAAGCCAGTCAACACGTCCCTGAATTCAGAGGGGACTGAGGTAAGATAAATCAATGTTGTGAGACACCTCCTTTAAGATGTATACGGACGGACTCTTCATGCACACAGTTTCTGATCAGGTGGGGTGTGGGTGGTTCCATAGCCATGATTGGCATATCAGCTTTGCTATTCCTGAGCATTATAGGGACATAAGTGCAGGAGATTTAACCTGTGAAGAAACTGCACTACTGACTTCACAGGAGTGAAAAACAAGTACTTTTCAGAGGTAAACAATTAAGCAGTCTAATCTTGTTAGATATTACAATGTCACCTGTCAATCGATGGTATGATCTGTTGGGCCTTAAGTGAACAGTTTGTTCAACACTATCTGTGTTGCAAGTAGGAAAAATGGGCAAATGTAAGGATCTGGTCACTTTGTATCCACAGCTGTAAATGAGTTGTGTGTATGTGTGTGTGTGTGTGTATATGTTATTTTGTGGTGTGTGTGTGTGTGTATGTATATATATATATATATATATATAATATATATATATTATATATATTATAATATGACATTGTAATGTGATGTTATGTACTTAAAACTATAACATACCATGAAATCAATGACAAAAATATGAAATAAGTATATCTGGGTGTAGTCCACTCCAAACAAAGCTTTCTACAAGAAAGGTTCCATCTCCCCTTATACCTCTTTATCATTGTAGGAGACTTGTTCTGCTACAAACAACCTCCACTGTAGACAGTTTTCCTAAATATTGATTTATACCCGCTAGCATTGCCGGATGAAGTGGTGGGGGGAACATATAACAAAATGAAAGTCTGGAAGCTGATCCTTAACCTTGGATATAAAAAAGTGTGAAAGAGGATAAGGAGATCATATACACTGTTAAAACGGTTTTCTCACTACAAAAGATTAGCTTTCGATGTGCAGGGACAGGTATTTGAATACTTTTTCTAAATACATTGCTCATTTGATATTGCAATGGTCAAGAGTTAAGAGATTTTATCTGCTCTGAGTGCATACAAGCGTCTCTGCTTACCATTTAGATTTCCCTTCTTGATTAGACAGAGTAGGGATTGATATATATATACACAACTCATTTACAGCTGTGGATGCCAAGTGACCATATCCTTACATTTGCCCATTTTCCCTACTTGCAACACAGATAGTGTTGAACAAACTGTTCACTTAAGGCCCAACAGATCATACCATCGATTGACAGGTGACATTGTAATGTGATGTTATGTACTTAAAACTATAACATACCATGAAATCAATGACTATATATTTAAATAATATATATATATTATATAAAAATATATATATAATATAAAATATATATGCGCATCAGTGGGTATTGATTGATTTATGTGGGTTTTTGCACAATAGGCAACTCTAGGTGGGTAAACTGCATCTCTAACGAATCAAAATAATCTTCGAAGACCGCTAAGTGAATCTAGCCTAAGAAGTTGAGGGAGAACCACAT
This sequence comes from Phyllomedusa bahiana, assembly GCA_025379985.1. Taxonomy (NCBI): domain Eukaryota; kingdom Metazoa; phylum Chordata; class Amphibia; order Anura; family Hylidae; genus Phyllomedusa; species Phyllomedusa bahiana. Next base: position 13,180 of record JAODAL010017721.1, read on the forward strand.
GGCAATAACTAGATGTCGGGATCTCTAAATCTTCAAAATGGCTTGGCTTGTGGGGTGTTCATATTATGCAGGGATTAGTACCTACAAAAAAATGGTTCAAGGAAGGACGACCAAATCGTGATAGATGTCAGAGCACAAAGTCTAAACCGCTTACTACATAGCAGCAGACCAATCCCCCATAACAGTTTTGGATTGTCAAAACCTCCTATGATTTGCATGTGACAAAGGAGCAAGGAAGAAGGTGGCTTGGAGTGATGAATTAAGCTTTCTTGTAGTTGAGGTGGGTGGTTGCATGGATAGACGTAACTTATATAGGGAAGAGGTGTCACCAGGATGTGCTATGGTAGAAGGTAAGTCGATTGAGGCAGTGTGATCTTCTGAGCAACGTTCTGCAGAGAAACGTTGGGGTTGTAGCATCATGTGGATATTACCCTGATATGTACAACCAACCTAAACACTGTTGTAGACCAAGCTTACCCTTTTATGCTAGTGATATTTCATAATGGCAGTGGACTCTTTCAGCAGGATATTGTCTCCTGCCAAAAACAAAGTTATAGCCAACTCACCCGTCCACGGACTCGCACGGAGCACTGGGAGTACAGTGAACGGAAGCAGCACATAGATGGATGTCCAGCGTATTCTTCAGGTAAAAATAACATTTATTGAAGCACAGAAGATAAAACCATACAGCGCAGGATAAATCTTACGCTTTTCAGGCCATGTTACATAGTACGGTTGAAAAAAAGACACGTGTCCATCAAGTTCAACCAAGGGTATCTAAAATGTGGGAGGGCGACAAGGAGTTCTGGCCCAACCTCCCCACTGGTTATTGCCCTGTAACCCACAAGGCAAGAACCAATCCGCTCCAGGGGAGACCCCATCTCTGACAGTGAAGAACGCTCTTCTCCTCTGGAGATTGAATCCTTTTTTCTCCAGCCGAAAGGGAATGTCCCCTTGTCTTTTTGAAAGTTTTACTTGAAATTATTTTTCCCCTTACTTTTTGTAAGGACCATTTGTGTAAGTTAATCATGTCCCCCGAAGCAGTCTTTTCTCAAGACTAAATAAGTTCAGTTCAACTAATCTCTCCTCATAACTAAGATGCTCCATTCCTCATAAGTTTGGTTGCTCGTCTTTGCACTCTCTCTCTAGCTCCATTATATCTCTTCTATAAACTGGGGCCTAGAACTGAACAGCATATTCTAAGTGAGGTCGCACCAATGTTTTATACAGCGGTAGAATTGCATCCTTGTCCCGCGAGTCCATGCCTCTTAATACACGCCAATATCTTACTTGCCTTAGAGCAGCTGATTGACACTGCATGCTGTTCATGGGCGTAATGGCCCTTAGTCGTAAGATAATAAAACAGCTGACAAACCGTATTATATTGGTGCGTTAATTACCATTCACCCAATGCACTTGGACTAGCTGCAGATGTAAAATGGATTTTTTTATCATCAAAACATATCATAATCTCAAAACGGCTTAAAGCATAAGTAGAAAACAGAACTATATGATAACTAATAATGTAATATGAGATCTTGCCTGTTATTTAGACCACAAGGGAATCTAGTATTGAGTGAAAAGCCAAAAGGATTGTCGGTGTCTCCTGCGTGGTAATGAACACAATGACGAGATACTGCAGATAAGTTATGAAGATTTTGATGGGAGCTATCTGACATATGCCTTTTAAAGCGTTCTTTCAATTCACATGAAGTACAACCCACATATAGTACTTTACATTGTACACATGATATTAGATATATTACAAAACGGGTGTTGCAGTTAATGAACTGTTTTAATATTGAACATTTTGCTATTATTTGATTTTTTTAAAAAAAATGGGATTGTGCTACATAATTGCAACAAGTAAATTTATGACCATATTTGCAAAATTCTGAATGACTTAGCCAGGTGCTGGTGTCTTTTTTTTTTTTTTTTTTTTCTCTTGGATATAAATAAAGTAGGTGAAAGTTGTTGTCCTATCGTGTCTCCTGCCACACTGCATGAATGGTTTAAGAAACTTAGCAATGGTTCAAGATGGTAACTTAGTCTTCAACAATCCCCAATATCAATCTGATCAAGCATCTGTCAAATGTGCTGGAAAAACAAGTCCCGTCCCTGGATGGTTCACCTTGCAGCTTAGTGGACTTAAAGGGAACATGTTGGGTGGTTTATTGGGGATGCTCCCTATTTGAGAGCAGGATGTGATAGAAGGAGAGAAGCTGAGCTCTGTGATATATAGGTTCATATGATAAAGGAGATAAGCTGAGCTCTGTGATATATAGGGTTATAGATAAGGAGAGAAGCTGAGCTCTGTGATATATAGGCTTATATGATAGTGGAGAGAAGCTGAGCTCTGTATATATATAGGGTTATATGATAGAGAGAAGCTGAGCTCTGTGATATATAGGGTTATATGATAGAGAGAAGCTGAGCTCTGTGATATATAGGTTCATATGATAAAGGAGATAAGCTGAGCTCTGTGATATATAGGGTTATAGGATAGAGGAGAGAAGCTGAGCTCTGTGATATATAGGGTTATAGGATAGAGGAGAAAAGCTGAGCTCTATGATATATAGGGTTATATGAAAGAGGGAGAAAAGCTGAGCTCTATGATATATAGGGTTATATGAAAGAGGAGAAACGCTTAGCTCTGTGATATATAGGGTTATATGATAGAGGAGAGAAGCTAAGCTCTGTGATATATAGGGTTATAGGATAGAGAAGAGAAGCTGAGCTCTGTGATATATAGGGTTATATGATAGAGGAGAGAAGCTGAGCTCTGATGTGTGAGTTTATATTATTTGATTCTTAATTTCTGAATAAAAAGCAGAGAACATCTGTGAAACCCCTTCTGTGATTGACAGTTTGCTCTCTATACCCACTGATATTGGAAAAGCTGTCAATAACTACATGAGGGTGGGGGCAAGTAGGACTCCAACTGTCACTTAAGGAGTCCGGTCAGAGGTTACTGTGCTTTTTATTCAGAAATCCTGCTCCAAATCATATAAACCTAAACATCACAGAGCTTAACTTCTTCTATCCCATCCTGCTCTCAAATAGGGCAGCATAAGCCAACTGACAGGTTCCCTTGAAAGGATCTACTGCTGACATCTTCATGCCTGATACCTTCAAAGGTCCATATTCTGTCACAGGTCTGAGCTGTTTACATGGTACTAGGGGAAGGGAAGACTACACAATAAATGACGCCAGCCTACTCACCAGGAGTTTTGGATGCCGTAGCTGTGATCAGCTATGGAAGTTGTGTCCTGTACAGGACAAATGTAGCATTGCATGGCTGCTCCCTCTTTGAGGTCTATATAGCCTAATCGAGCATATGGAAAGGGGTTGTCTTGTTTAAGCTGATGCCTTTGATATCCAGCATTGGCATGTATCCATGGGTAGAATAGGAGGCTTCTACCTTGGTCGGTGTCCAGGGTTGATTCTGAAAGCCCATTGTAGAAATCGCTGCCACAGAAGAAATATGTATGTTGCCTATTCCCTGTGCATAAAACACTGAAATTGACAGGTTAGCTCAAGGCAGCGTAACTCCAGATAAGTGTAATTAATCACACGTGTGGCATTGAAAATGCCGACCTCAGTTCCTGGAGCACCTGTGATTATTACGCCTGCTGTCAACAATTGACGTGTACGGCTGACCTGTTCCAGATTAAAAAAAATGCAATTGACGTATAGTAGGTGTGTGTGACGGAGAATGCAAGATTTCGTGGCCGGAGTACACTATTGCCACCTATAACATCAAATCCTGCTTTGTTCTAGAGGGTTTTTTTTGTTTTTTTTTACTCTGCATGCCGTAGTCGTCGTGATTGACTCCCTGACCTAATACTCTCCAATCATGAATGTATTATCTAACAACCATGGATCGAGCTGTTTAACATTCTTGTTATTCTTGATATACATAATACTGAAATGTATCAGCCTGACGCCTCCAACTAAGTACAAGACAAGAAGTCCTCACTGTATAACCACAAACAGAACTACCCCTATTCCAAAATTGGAGGCAGATAACGCTAGATCCACCAAAGGCAGTAAATGGTGGAAACGCTCACCTCCTCCCAGTTCCTGCACATGTCACAGAGCATGCCCACAACACTCTCCCATAGAAGTCAATGAGTCATTTCCTGACTTGGTTTTCTTATGTCCTGGTGCCAGCTGTTACAGAAGCACAGGCAAAATGGTTGACCCCAAAATTCTTTTCCTTCAGCTTGTTTGCAGATCTATTTGTTTATATTGAAGAAGTGAAAAATCTTCATTATTCATATCTACGACATAAAACATTTAGGCGTTACTGTAGACTCAATAATTTATCAATAACAAACAGTCACAGCTTGTGCCTTTCACTTGAGGTACCCATACACATTGGATTCACCTTAACGCAGGAAGCTATAGGTGCCTGAAACATATATCCCGTGACTGCAGTCTCTTGATGGTGTTATCTTGCATGTCCACCCAACACGATTTCCACAGAGAAATGTTTTTATTATTCCAGACTACAGTATTCCCTCAAGTTACAGTGGCATCAGGATACAATATTTCCACCATACAATTTCCTGGGAAATTGTATCTTGAGACCAACCACCCCAAACAATACCAGACCGCTGATCTGGGCTCAGTTTGAAAGATAAACCCAAATTTTCTGAACATTTTTACTTGTAAAATTTTGTATTGAGGTGCATGCAGTGTTTGGGGGTTATAACACCTCTCTACAGTGACAAGTTTTCTACATGTTTGTATATGCTTTTTTAACCCCAATGTTTTTTACCCCCTTTCATTTGGGTGCATGCATTTATTTGTGGTCTATAGGCCTCTTCAAAATTTGGCAGTACTACGGGCCTTATGCTCTTACATTATTAGTGAGGTGATGCAGTGATTCGTGGTCTTGGGAAAAGTGGCCTTTTTTTCCCCCCTTTAAGAAACGAGTGTTGGGGGGTTATACCCTTTCCCTGGGTTACTGCCCTTTTCTTTACATGATTAGTCAGGTGCATGCAGGGTTTGGTGGTTACAGCGCCTCTCTACAGTACAGTGCAGTACTACATTCCCTGTACTGCTTTTTAAATTTATGATAAGTGAGGTGATACAGTGATTGGTGGCTAGTAGCACTCTCTCAGTACAGTGCGGTACTCTTTCCCCTGACGTTCGAAAATTTGTAGTGAGGTGCATGCATGTGGTGGTTAGAAAAGCCTCTCTACAGTACAGGCGTACTCTGCCCGTAATGTTTTTTTACATGTCCAAGAGAGGGGTTTTCCGTTGGGTACCAGGTGGCCCCATTTCCTTTTTTTTGGTAATATAAATAAAGTAAGGGGACCCAGAGAACTCTGTCCCATCATAGACAGGGATTTCACTTCCGTAGCCTTTTGTTTTTAAATTGGGAAGAACTTGTTTTTATCGGGATAGTTATCTCTCTTTTTTTTCTTTTTCCCAGTATATTTGGCTTTTTTCCTTCGGAACCCAATTCCCTTTTTTCCATAGAGTTGTGTTATGGACGTACAATGGTCGTTTTAGAACCAATTAATATTGTATATTGAGACTACTGTACAAAAAAATTCTTGATCTGCATATTTTATTTGCCTCATGTGTACATTGCTGAGAATTTGAATAGGTCAGCAAGTAATAGGGGAAAGATAGAAGGGGTTATGACTTCCGCATCAAATTGACAGCAAAATTTTCATACCCCTACAGTAGGCTTGGAAGAGTCCAGCACCGAGCACCAAATCATTGAGGTTTGTTACCCTTTTTCTGTTTCACGGACCCATTTTCTAGTCGGGTAAAAATCACAGAGCACTTCTCAAAATGTAGCAGCAGATAGGTTTTTTACACTCGGTATCTATAAAATAAAATTTGTGGTAAACTAGCCTATCTATGAAAAGTTTGGAATTTAAACTGACCAGTTTTGTAAAATTTTAACAATCAATGAAAACAACTTACCTAGTTTTACTTATTTGCTAGGGCGTACCTCCAGTTATAACGCAACTTTTCATAAATTGACAGTGCAAGTAAAATGAAGACACTTTTTCATATTTCTTATTATAAGAATATTCTTTCTTCTCTTAACCCCTCCTGCTTTTTTGCCTGCTTACTCAGTCGTAAATCACTAAAAGAATTGATCTTGTACAGAAGACAGGAACCAGTTTCTCTGAGAGCTCACGTTATTGATAGGATAGGGGGAGAAGAGGCAGAGAAAGAGACAGAGATGGTGTTGGCTGTATAGCGAGTGTCTTATCTCAGTGCTGGACTCACAGCTACACTGCTTCTTACTGCTAATGTCCTGCTTCATGATCCTTGTATGTGAGAGTTATTGTAAGAGTAGTGGAAGAGGAGACTGGGAGATACTAAAAGATGGGGCTGTCTGTATAGTTAGATTCATCTCAGTGCGGACTCACAGCTACACTGCTTCTTACTGTTAATGTCCTCCAGCATGATGATTGTATGTGAGAGTTATTGTAAGTGTAGGGGGAGAAGAGATGGGGAGATACTAAAAGATGGTGCTGTCTGTATAGTTAGGGTCATCTTTGTGCTGGAATCACAACTACATTGCTTCTTACTGCTGCCTAATGTCCTCAATGCTGCTTGTGTTTGATAGTCTTTCTCACTTATTCCTGCTCCATACACTTCTATGGGCAGCTGTAACTTAAGCTATTAATGAAGCTCAAATTCCAGGGGAAAGACTGTAGTGATTTTTCAACTGTAAAGTGATGTAATAAGAATAAAACTGTCAGAAGTCAGAGAAATGAAGATAACTTGATTGTATTCAGATAAAAGCTCACAGACCACCTGAAATCTTTCCATGAAACTCTAGTTAAAAATTAGTTAAAGGACAAAGCAAAATCTCCATGGTCTGCATTTTCCATCTTCAATGGGAGAGCCAAGGATAACCGATGGACATCACACATTGTTGTCTTTAAGTTTTGAGAAGTGTTATAATTTCACCAGACTTTGCACATTAGTCAGAATTTTTTTTTAAATTTTTCAGAATAATAAAATCCCTGGTAATATCATTAGTGACCCATGGTGGTTATTATAATATAGGTGTTGCTTAAAGATTACTATTAAATGATATCTAATGTCACTGATCTAGATTGGGGTTGGGGCCAACACTTTATCTTCTTGATAGGTTAGGGTGAAGGAGTTAATATGATCTGCAGTGCAATTAACAATTATAATGCAAATAGAATTTCATTTTACAGAATGGGATCTTACATGGTCCAGGATTCTCTGGCAAGTTTTCATGAAAGATCTTTACAGTTTCTTTTTTTTTTATTGCTACAAGTGCTAAGCCCCCTGCTCTGTCAGAGTTTATAATGATAAAATCCTGGCTTCATGCAGTAGCTCAGATTGTACAGCACTACTTGAACTTAGTATTATCTGTATAATCCAATGTGTTGGGAGCTCCCACTAGTGGTGGCTGCAGCCAAATATTATTTTTTTTTTTCTTTTAAGGCTGTTAAGCTGGTTCCAAATACTTGAACCCCCTAAATGTGCCCCAGAGAAGCTTACATAAACTGTTTGGAATGAGCCTTTTGACTCTATGGCTATGTTCACACTGCATATTTTGACACATAATTTGCATCAAAATACACTTCAAACAATGTTCAGAGCTCTTCTCATTGCTTCCAATTTAAAATACATGTTGACATTCTCATGGTGCATAATTGCAGCACGTTTTTTGTTACATTTTTTACTCGCATGGATTGTCAATTCTTGAGGAGCAAACACTGCAAAATACGCTCCACACTTTTGCCTATACGCTTCAACATATACTTAAAAAAAAACATGCCTGTAATCAGATTAGAAGCAGATTTCAAAACGTATTTTGAAGCATAAATTTACATTTCAAAATATGTCACCCTTGTAGTCAACCTTTATCATAACCAGCAGAATTGTAAATGTAGCTCTGGAGTAAAATAGACTGTAATATGTATAGAAAGTAATTTATAATGTAGATTATGGCTAAGTAGGGTAACTGAGCCTTATCAGAGAGATTGACTCAATGGTATGGAGACCTATTTTCAGCAATGCACTAAGGGAAAAAAGTATGCAAATTAACTCTCCTTCAGAAGAGAGGAAACTATCTTTAGCCAAACAAGTCTCTTCCCAAAGGAAGAGAACAGATGGGTATATTAGGTAGTAAGAGTTTTCTCATCCTTCTAGAGGAAAGCTACTTTGCAAATGTAAATTTTATTACTTTTTAACGGAAATATTTATATAATGTGTACATAGATTTTTTTAATGGTGGTTAATCACACTTCTTAGGACCATACCATTGCAGTCATTGGTTTTCCATCTTTTTCTGTTACCAATATATTGTAAAGCTGAACAGCTACTATACTGAATGCCCCAGTCCTGCCATATTACATACTTCTCAGAGCCCTGTATCCCTATTTGTGCACAGATTACAGTTGGCTGCCCATTCATTTAGCATTATGTATAACCCCTTGGAGATTTTTCCTAGAATATTATGCATTAAGCTCTTCTACCTTTTATATGTCACTATTACTATGCCTCTCAGGGCTTATGCACTTGACAGAGCCAAATGCACTGACCCTATACAAGAGCCTTCCCTACATACCTGAAGGCATGCTATGTGTGATCATACAGTGCTTTCATAAAAAAAAAACGGTGTTCTTCCCTTAAAGCAATACTTCTAGGGTAGAATATGTTCATAATTTGTGATGCAATGAGCCCATAGCAACCCATATGTGCCGTATCATGGATTTATGAAATTCAGATCTGTAATACAGCCAAGTGTATGATTCTTTAATTTGTAAGCTTTATATGGTGAATAGAGAGCTCCAGTAGAATATACACTCCTTCCATTTTTGTCTATATTGTATTATATCTTTTCATGGGTCAACACTGAAGATATGACACTGATACAATGTAATGTAGTCAGTGAACAGCTTGTATAAAGCTATGTCTACACAGCTAAGGTTAAAATACCATTGAAAATCTCACAGTATTTTAACATTGCCATACTGCATTTTTTGCCGTGAATTTGCACAAAAAGTGGCCGGTTTTTGGATTTGCCATTGACCCAGTATATTGACTGTACAGGAATCAGATGGGAATCCGCTGGAAGACTGAACATGTTTTATCTTCCGGCGAAGGGATGGCGATTTAGAAAGCAGTAGAAAATCCATGCTGTGTAGACTACAGCATTGATTTTCTATTGAGGTCTATGGGGCACTGGTTACAGTTGGATCTTCGTACTCACTTTTCTTGCCAGCAGTTTAGACATTGATTCTGTGTTGTTATTTTGAGGGCACAATAAATTTACACTGTTATACAAGCTGTACACTGACTACTTTACATTTTATCAAAGTGTCATATCTTCAGTATTATCCCATGGAAATATATAATGCAATATTCACAAAAAATTTATTTTTTGCGAGACACTGTATTTGTGTTTAAATGCCGACTGCTGTTGACTCTAAACGTCCAGACGGTCGACATCTAACTCTGCAAGGACATTTTGGAAGATCTGTGCAGAGTTCGCAACTGTACGCTAATTGTGCAGGTGCATGACTGGATAGCCAGCTATCAGCGCTAACAGGCTCTCCAGTGATTGGCAGCTAGAGTTGTATACACACTGATACAGGGAAAGCTGTCAAATGCTGCATGTGGGCAGGGTAAGCAGGATACCTGTTGTCTCTTCAAGGGGTATTGCCACAAAGTCATTTCATACCTGCTTTATCAAAGTTTCAGCTTTTAGTTTGCTCAAAAGAGGGCATGTGTGATTTGTTTGAACTGCATACCACATGACCCAGCAGCCTGAAATCACCATTCCTTTCCTCAGTGTGCTCACTCTAGTCAAACAAAGGTCTGTTTATGTAAAGATCTGTGAGTAGCTACAATGTAGCCGAGTGGTTAGATCTTCTGTCTTCCGACATAGGGGTCCTAGGTTCAAATCCCTGCAGAGTGAAACATATGGATTTTTTTTTTTTGTCTCAATGCACATACCTGATTGAGGTTTCTTTTTATTAATTTGCACTGTTTGTCTAATTACTAAGAAGTACATAGGACATGAGTAGAATGACAGCACCTGGGGTCTGTGATTATTAAGCATTCAATAGACTGACAGCAGATGCTTGAGAGGAGAGGTCTGAGCATGTGTGACAAAACTGAGGAGCCCTCTTTCCTTGTGGTATCCCCTAGAGTCGAGCTGTATACAATGGATCATTAACCCCTTAAGGACCAGGTGTTTTTTTTTTTGGTGACCTGTTCGTTTTTCCCTCCTCGCCTTCTGAAAGCCATAACTTTTTTATTTTTCCACCTACATAGACATATGAGGGCTTTTATTTTGCGGGACAAGATGTAATTTCTAATGGTGTTATTCACTATAATATAGAATATACTGGGAAACCGCAAAAAAATTGGAACAAATTGGGAAAAAAAATGTATTTTCGCCATGTTTGCAGGGGATTTTGCTTTTACGGCGTTCAATCTTCGGTAAATATAATGTGTTATCTGTATTCTACAGGTTGTTACGCATCCGGCAATGTAGGGTTTCCGTTATGTTTTGGTACCATAAAAAAATTCCAAACCTTTTCTATTTTTGAAATTTGCGCCACGGCGCCATTTTGTGCGACCAATAACTTTTTTTGTACTAACACCTACTTACGTCAGTGAGGGTGCATTTTTTGCGAGCTGAAGTATACTTTTTATCGCTAGCAGTTTGGAATGCATGCGACTTTTTTGATCACTTTTATTCCATTTTTTTGAGTGACGTAAAATGACCAAAAAATCCCAATTTTAGTGTTTGGAATTTTTTTCTTCTACGGTGTTCAGGCTACGGGATAAATGATATGTATTAATTGGACTTTTTCGGACGCAGCGATACCAAGTATGTGTAACTTTTTTTTTATTTTAATGATTTTATTTGTAAAATGGGGAAAGGGGGGTGATTTGAACTTTTAATACTTTTTTGCCACGGTGTCTGATGGGTTAAACAGCGCCAGCGGGCGGAGCCACCCGCCGACGCGGTTACTGCCGGGTGTTAGCGGCGATTAGCCGCTAACACCTGGCGGCTGCGATCCCCCTGCAAAGCCCCTTAGCGGCCCTGTGACGTACTCATACGCCCAAGGTCGTTAAGGGGTTAAGGTAGCAGTTAAAACAAAAATGGTAGAGAATATTTAATAATGATGAATGGTGAAAATGTTTATTATTTCATTTGCAAACTTCCTACCTCAATTTTACTTTGTGACAAAACCCATTTTAGGAATCTGGTCAGAATTTACTATTTTTACTCTGAAATCCTTCTTAAATCATACGAACCTATATATCACAGGGTTCAACTTATTTCCCTCTGTCACATCCAGCTCCCAAAATAAGACAGCATAAAACACCTGACAGATTCCCTTTAAGACACTGTTCCCCACCAAAGGTCTGTTTTTGGATTCCCCCAGATGCACTGACAATAATTATATAAATGTGCGGTAATTAAATCACCTGTGCAATGCTAAAGAGAGACCTGTTGGTGGACCTTGAGGACTGGAGTTGGGGGGCCCCCGCTTTAAAAACGTTTTGTCCCGCTGACCCCCCGAAACCGTGATTTAAAGGCTTTCCCTGTATTCACTTTTAAGATTTAATATACTTTTTAGAAATTCAGCATAATTTTTTACCCCTTTTTTTCACAGAGTCAGCTTTCTCCCTAATTTATAACCCTAATATCCAGAGCTCGTTTTTCTCCCTATCATATAACCCCATATATCCAGAGCTCAGTTCTCTCCTTATCTTAAAACCTATAATCCAGGCTCAGCTTCTCTCCTATCATATAACCCCTTTATCACGAGCTAGCTTTTTCCTTATTATAAACCCTTATTCCAGGGCTCAGCTTCTCCTTATATTAACCTATATATCACAGGCTAGTTTTCTCCTTATCATATAACCCTTATATCACAGAAATCAGCTTCTCTCCCTCTATAATTAAACCCTTATTCACAGAAAATCGCTTCTCTCCTCTATCAAAAAACAAATATATCACAGAGCTCGTTTTTCTCATCATAAACCCCATAATCAAGGCTTGCTTCTCTTTTATATTAAACCCCTTTTTTCACAGGTCATTCTTCTTTTTTATATAACCCTATATATCACAGGTCAGCTTGTCTCACTATTTTTTTAAAACCTATTATCCAGAGTAAGCTCCCCCTCCTCTATCTTTTAACCCCATATATAAAAGGTCAGTTCTTCCTTATCTATAACCCCATATATCACGAGCTCGCTTTCTCCTATCTTTTAAACCCATATATCACAGGTCAGCTTTTTCTCCTTTTATCATTAAAAACCCAATATCACAGAGTCAGCTTTTCTCCTATCATTAACCCCATTATCCCGAGTCGCTTCTTCCTCTATCATATAACCCTATATTCACAGAGCTGTTTCTCCTCATTCCCCTCTCCTCTCAGCAGGCAGTTAAAACCCCCTGTCAGGTTTCCTTTTAAGCCAAAGCCAAAAGTTGTTTCCAAAGGAATAGGAAATATTAAGTATTTTACTTCTCCGTCCTGAATGATCCTCTCTGGGCTTTGGATCAAAAACCGGCATCAAAAACTACTGTGGCATTATTTCAAAAAAAGTACTGTGTGAAAGTTCCCTAAGGGAGAAACTCTAATCAAATGTGGCTGCTTCTTAAAAACATTCAAAGCAAACTTCCTCCGGGCTCCAGCTTTAAGTGTCCTATTGATTTCCCCGTTTCTTTCTTTTCTATTTTGGCAGCTGAAGGTAAGAATTAGGTTATCCTGATTCCCTTAGAAGCAAATAAATAAATAAATTGAACCGAGTCTCTAATTCGGAGACTTTCCCATTGGAGTGTGAATGCAAAGTAGCTTGCCCACGGTGCCCAGCGCCTGTCTGTTGATTAATCTCCATAGTAACCCCACTTGAGCCAATTATCATTCTCTCCTCATGCTCCGTTATCTCTCCTGTTTATATATAAGATTAAGGAGTTCTATTTTTTCCCTTTCTCCAGAGGTTGACGCTTGCTTTAACCCCAATTAATCCATCAGTATAATATTTTTTGAAAGCAAAGCAAGGTGATCCTTTTGTGCCGCCTCTTGGCACCTTGCTGCCTTGGAATCAATGCGGGAGATTGGTCAGAGTCCGAAATTCTGCACGTCCCAGAACCAATGAGAGCAATTACCCTGGATACGTGGAGGCGAACTCCCGGTGGTGTTATGACATTGTGTAATTATTGTAGCGGACAGCTGAAAGCTGCAGGGTTCTCGCTGCTTCTACTTCGTCATTCTGCCACCATCACTGGCAGTGAAAAATGCTGATTATCAGCAAACAATAATTACGGCTGACAACAAGCTGCTGGCGAGCGGGTGAGGGGGGCCCAGGGCTTTTTTTTTTTTTTTTCATTTGATAAAACTACAAGTGACCTGGATTTTATTTATTCGGCTTTGCATTTCCTTTGAGGGCTTCCAAAAATCCAATTAAGGGCACCATTTGTATAGTTAATTAAATGACTGTTTATTACTCGTGTTAAAGGTCATGTTTATTTTTCTCTATATAGTATTATAGTAGTTATATTGTTGTGCATAGGGGGCAGTATTATAGTAGTCATATTCTTGTACGTAGGGGCAGTATTATAGTAGTTATATTCTCGTGCATAGGAGGCAGTATTATAGTAGTTATATTCTTGTACATAGGGGGCCCGTATTTATAGTATTATATTCTCGTGCTTAGGAGGCAGTATTATAGTAGTTATATTCTTGTACATAGGGGGCAGTTATTTATAGTAGTTTATTTTATTGTTGCATAGGAAAGGCAGTATTATAGTAGGTCATATTCTTGTCCCCAAAGGGGCGTATTATAGTAAGTTATTTTCTTTTACTGTAGGTGGCAGTTTATAGTAGTTATATTTCGTGCATAGGAGGGCAGTATTTTTGTAGTTTTTATTCTTGTACGTAGGGGGCAGTATTATAGTAGTTATATTCTCGTGCATAGGAGGCAGTATTATAGTAGTCATATTCTTGTACAAAGGGAGCAGTATTATAGTAGTTATATTCTTGTACGTAGGTGGCAGTATTATAGTAGTTATATTCTCGTGCATAGGAGGCAGTATTATAGTAGTTATATTCTTGTACATAGGGGGCCGTATTATAGTAGTTATATTCTCGTGCATAGGAGGCAGTATTATAGTAGTTATATTCTTGTACATAGGGGGCAGTATTATAGTAGTTTTGTTACTGTGCATAGGGGGCAGTATTATAGTAATTATATTCTTGTACTTAGGGAGCAGTATTATAGTAGTTATAGTCTTGTACACAGGAGCAATATTATGGTAGTTATATTATTATACATACTGTATAGGGCAGTATTATGGTAGCTATATTCTTGTTCATAGTGGCAGTATTATATTAGCAATAATTACGGCTCACAACAAGCTGCTGGCGAGGGGGGCCGAGGGCTTTTTTTTTTTTCATTTGATAAAACTACAAGTGACCTGGATTTTCTTTATTCGGCTTTGCATTTCCTTTGAGGGCTTCCAAAAATCCAATTAAGGGCACCATTTGTATAATTAATTAAATGACTGTTTATTACTTGTGTTAAAGATCATGTTTATGTATCTCTATATAGTATTATAGTAGTTATATTGTTGTGCATAGGGGCAGTATTATAGTAGTTATATTGTTGTGCATAGGAGGCAGTATCATAGTAGTTATATTCTTGTACATAGGGGGGGGCAGTATTATAGTAGTTATATTATTGTGCATAGGGGCAGTATTATAGTAGTTATATTCTTGTACTTAGGGGCAGTATTATAGTAGTTATAGTCTTGTACATAGGAGCAATATTATGGTAGTTATATTACTATACATATAGAGCAGTATTATGGTAGCTATATTCTTGTTCATAGTGGCAGTATTATATTAGCAATAATTACGACTGACAATAAGCTGCTGGCGAGGGGGGCCCAGTGTTTTGTTTTGTTTTTTGTTTGTTTTTTTACATTTGAAAAAACTACAAATGACCTGGATTTTCTTTATTCGGCTTTGCATTTCCTTTGAGGGCTTCCAAAAATCCAATTAAGGGCACCACTTGTATAGTTAATTAAATGACTGTTTATGACTCGTGTTAAAAGTCATGTTTATGTATCTCTATACAGACACCATCTTTTCTTGGATTGGATACAGGTCACAGAGGAGTAATGTTTTTCGGGAAACTGTGGATTAGCATTAGGATGTCCTGCTACTTTTGCTAGGTTGTTTCAGTTGTTATATTGCAGGTTTACATATACCAAAGTAATGGGTCTAACAAATCTAATGATTGTATACACAAGGTGATGTCTTACCTTACTGGACTCATTTATGATATAATTTAGACACTTATGAACATCAGAATTGTCCAGTTTAGTAAATATAATCTACGTCTGCTATATTCCAAGAGCTCCAGAGTGTTAGAAGTTGCCTTCTAGATTACTATGGATAGGAATGTGCATTTCTTATTTTTCAGTGAGTATTATTACAGTAGTTATATTCTTGTACATAGGAGGCAGTATTATAGTAGTTATATCCCTGTACGGTTTCCAGACAGAACATGTGCATGTCAATGGGAGGGGGGAGGGCTGTTCTCCGCCCATCGCGGAGAAAAGTCCCCCCCCCACCCACCCCCGCGGCCGTGGGGACGGTCGCAAAACCGGACAAATACCGGCCGGCAAACGGGCCGGTTATATTGTTGTGCATAGGGGCAGTATTATAGTAGTTATATTGTTGTGCATAGGAGGCAGTATTATAGTAGTTATATTCTTGTACATAGGGGGCAGTATTATAGTAGTTATATTATTGTACATAGGGGCAGTATTATAGTAGTTATATTCTTGTACATAGGGGAAGTATTATAGTAGTTATATTCTTGTACATAGGGGAAGTATTATAGTAGTTATATTCTTGTACATAGGGGAAGTAATCTAGTAGTTATTTCTTTGTACGTAGGGGCCGTATTATAGTAGTTATATTCTTGTACAATAGGGGCCCTTTTTATAGTAGTTATATTCTGTACATAGGAGGCAGTATTATAGTTGTTATATTCCTCTTCATAGGGCGTTTATAGTAGTTATATTCCTGTACATAGGGGGCAGTATTATAGTAGTTATATTCCTGTACATAGGGGGCAGTATTATAGTAGTTATATTCCTGTACATAGGGGGCAGTATTATAGTAGTTATATTCTTGTTCATAGTGGCAGCATTATAGTAGTTAAATTCTTGTATATAGGAGCAATATCATGGTAGTTATATTCTTGTACATAGGGGGCAGTATTAATAATATTTTTGTACATGGGGCAGTATTATACTAGTTATAATATAATACATATGGGGCAGTTATAGTCTAGTGCATAGGGGTCAGTATTATAGTAGTTATATTCTTGTACATAGTGAGCAGTATTATAGAGGTTTTATTGTACATAGGGATCAGTATTAATAGTTATTTTCTTATATATAGGAGGAGGTATTCTAATTATTGCACTTTTGTGTATAAGGGGCAGTATTATAGTGGTTATATTCTTATACATAGGAGTAGTATTGTAGTAGTTATATGTTTGTACATAGGTGGCAGTATTAAAGTTGTTGTAATCTTGTACACATGAGCTGTAGTTATAGGATGTGACCCAATAAAAGTTGGGGCCAAAAGGTCCCATGGCTTCGTAAGAATACACAATGGTGGTAAGGGTTTGTTGCAGATTACCATTGGAGCCCCAAGAGCTTTACATTACACCTCTGAGGTCCTCTTGGCGCTTTCTAGTGAAGTCTCACTGATTTTTAAAAGGCTTTGTTGTAGTTTCCTCAACCTTTTCACTAGGTGGCACTATCTCACTATTACTAATCGTGTAACCTACCCATTTAGCAGCCATTAAATAAAATTCCACTACCCCATCATTGACTGAATGCACATTAAGAATTCATTTTAGAGGGATAAAGCTCTCATTGCTTCTTTTGACCAGGTGTCTTCATAAGAAGCTTAGCAGGTATTCTCTGCAGGGAGTATAAAAATCTTGCATTATTCTTGTGGGAGAATCAAGATAAATTGTGTAATTAACTAACTAGTGTCAGTTGAGGAATAAATGTAGCTTACTTGTCAATATATTATGACCTGACATGGTGGAAACCATATCTTGACAAAACTGTATGAAGGTGCAATGAATTATATGATAAACATTGTCCATATGTTGCTCCCTTTGTAAGACATAAATGAGGATGAATGGACAAAGATTTGTCCCGGGGCTGTTTACCAACACTGCAAAAAGAGCAAAAAAAAAGGTCTTGCCGTTGCAGTTAAGTCACAATCCTTTGAACAGCTATTCTTCCCAATCTCATACACATGCACGCTCTATTTGGCAAAGCATGCCTGTGTTTCTAGTAGGGTGAGAATAAAGAATTGGGTATGTTGAAATTCAATCTCCTTTTTTTTTCCTAACATAGGAAATTTGGGACACTCCCACACACATTAGTGAAAATTGACAAGTTCAACTTAGGTTCAGGCTCGGACTGGGCCGCCGGGGGACCGGGGAATCCCCCGGTGGGCCCCCCCGAGCCGCTGGGGGCCCCGGAGGCAGTGCCGTCGCTCCCCGGGGCCCGTCCGCGCATCCGGTCCCTGGACGCCCGGGGCCTGCGTCCCGAGCGCTCAGAGACCGGCCCGGTAGCCGGGGACTAATGTCCCCGACTCCCGGGGCTGCGCGGTGTCAGCGGAGCACAGCGCCACTAGCGCTGCGCTCCGCTGCTCTCCCTGGCAGGCTGAAGACGCTAGGCCTTCAGCCTGCCGGGCGCCGGCCCCTACTGCTGACGTAGGCGGCGCGGTGATGTCACTTCACCGCGCCGCCTATGCAGGGTGGCAGTACGGAGCCTCGGAGCTGCCGGAGCAGGAGCCCGAGCCAGGTAAGTGGCTGTTTGTTGTTTTATTTTTTTTAAACTACCCACAGGGGCCCTGACTACTAGGGGGGGGCCCTGGCTACTAGGGGGGGCCCTGGCTACAAAAAGGGGGCCCTGGCTACAAAAAGGGGGCCCTGGCTACAAAAAGGGGGGCCCTGACTACTAAGGGGGGGCCCTGACTACAAGAGGGGGGCCTGGCTACAAAAGTGGGTCCTGGCTACTAGGGGGTCCTGGCTACTAGGGGGTCCTGGCTACTAGGGGAGCCCTGGCTACAAAAGGGGGCCCTGGCTAACTACATGGGGGGCCCTGGCTACCTACATAGGGGGCCCTCTCTACAAAGGAGGCCCTGACTACATGGGGGCCCTGGCTACCTATAGGGGGGCCCTGGCTACCTATAGGGGGGCCCTGGCTACAAGGGGGGTCCTGGCTACTAGGGGGGTCCTGACTACTAGGGGGGGTCCTGACTACTAGGGGGGGGGGGTCCTGACTACTAGGGGGGTCCTGGCTACGAGAGGGGGGCCCTGACTACTAGGGGGGGTCCTGGCTACAAGGGGGGCCCTGACTACTAGAGGGGGGCCCTGACTACTAGAGGGGGGCCCTGGCTACAAAAAGGGGTCCTGGCTACAAAAGGGGGTCCTGGCTACTAGGGGGGCCCTGGCTACTAGGGGGGCCCTGGCTACAAAAGGGGGCCCTGGCTACAAGGGGGGGCCTGGCTACAAGAGGGGCCCTGGCTACCTATAGGGGGCCCTGACTACAAGGGGGGCCCTGGCTAACTACATGGGGGGCCCTGGCTACCTACATGGGGGGCCCTCTATACAATGGGGGCCCTGGCTACCTACAGGGGGGGCCCTGGCTACCTACATGGGAGGGCCCTGGCTACCTACATGGGAGGGCCCTGGCAATCTAAGGGGGCCCTGACTACAAAGGGGGCCCTGACTACCTACAGGGTGGCCCTAACTACTAAAGGGGGCCCTGGCTACCTAAATACTAAGGGGGCTCTGACTACCTACACAGTAGCTAAAGGGGGGGCCCTGACTTCCTGCACACTAGCTAAAGGGGGCCCCTAACTACCTGTATACTACCTAAAGGAGACCCCTAACTGTATAGTACCTAAAGGAGGCCCCTAACTACCTGTATACTACCTAAAGGAGACCCCTAACTGTATAGTACCTAAAGGAGACCCCTAACTTCCTGTATACTACCTAAAGGGGGTCCCTAACTGCTTGCAGCCTATATAAAGGGGACCCTAACTACCTACAGCTTACCTTACTGGGGGAAACCACCTACCTACAGCCTAACTAATTGGGACTCACCAACACCTACCTACAGCCTAACTAACTGGGGTCCACCAACCTAACTGTAGCCTATCTACTTTCCTAACTGTAGCCTGCTTATCTACCTGCTTATCTATTTACCTACCCACCCATGGCTAGGAACCCACCAACCAACCTGGGGCTGGCCTACCAACTTATCCAGCGGGGGCATACCTACCTAAAGAGGGCCTATCTAGTTACCTGGGGCCTCTCCCCACCCTCCAACCCCTTAGGATACTAGGCCTCTAAGTTATGGCTTGTACCCGCTCTCCCACCCCTGGGAAGTTTGTACAGAGGTGGGAATAGGTAAAGAAATGCTGGAAAATTGAGGATTCTAAGATATTTGTGTGTAATTTCTGCAGGGATGAGTTGTGGCCGGGACAAGTCATCATGGCGGTGTGGAACGGATGCAGAAGAGAAGGGAAAAAGAACGACTCAAGAGAAGAGAACGACTCCTCAGATAGGACGTCTCCGGTGAGTCCCTCATTTCAGGGATTATTTTTTATATTGTAATGTGATGTGACCTGAGCTGGTGTCTGACCTCTATGTGGTCTCTATATGGTGGTGGTGATGGTATAATGCCAGCGTACATGTGTCCCTGATTGACCCTGTGATAGGAGTTAGACTTTTACTTTCTGCTGGTGTTTATTTTAGAAGGTGGTGAGGGGCGTGACCAAGGGAAACGTGGAGGGGATATTGTATGTGGGTGGAGGGGGATATTGTATGTGGGTGAGGGGGATATTGTATGTGGGTGGAGGGGGATATTGTATGTGGTGGAGGGGGATATTGTAGCGGGTGGGAGGGGGATATTGTATGTGGTGGAGGGGATATTGTATGTGGGTGGAGGGGGATATTGTATGTGGGTGGAGGGGATATTGTATGTGGGTGGGGGGATATTGTATGTGGGTGGAGGGGGATATTGTATGTGGGTGGAGGGGGATATTGTATGTGGGTGGAGGGGCATATTGTATGTGGTGGAGGGGAAATTGTATGTGGGTGGGTGGGGATATTGTATGTGGGTGGAGGGGGATATTGTATGTGGGTGGAGGGGGATATTGTATGTGGGTGGAGGGGGATATTGTATGTGGGTGGTGGGTATATTGTATGTGGGTGGAGGGGGATAGTGTATGTGGGTGGAGGGGATAGTGTATGTGGGTGGAGGGGGATAGTGTATGTGGATGGAGGGGGATAGTGTATGTGGGTGGAGGGGGATAGTGTATGTGGGTGGAGGGGGATAGTGTATGTGTGGGGAGGGGGATAGTGTTTGGGGGTGGAGGGGATAGTGTATGTGGGTGGAGGGGATATTTTATGTGGGTGGAGGGGGATATTGTATGTGGGTGGAGGGGGATATTGTATGTGGGTGGAGGGGGATACTGTATGTGGGTGGAGGGGGATAGTGTATGTGGGTGGAGGAGGATAGTGTATGTGGGTGGAGGGGGATATTGTATGTGGGTGGAGGGGGATATTGTATGTGGGTGGAGGGAGATATTGTATGTGGGTGGAGGGGATATTGTATGTGGGGGGGGGATATTGTATGTGGGCGGAGGGGGATATTGTATGTGGGCGGAGGGGGATATTGTATGTGGGCGGAGGGGGATATTGTGTATGTGGGGTGGAGGGGATATGGATGGAGCTACTAGCCCTGTGTCTAGATATGTGACGTACAAATGGGTGACTCTCTTGCTATTGTACTACACCATACAGTTCTGTTTTGCACACTGTATTATGTGGTAAAATGGGCGCATTTATGTCCGAGAGGCCGGTAATATTTTCATGTACATTAGGGTGGGCCCCCCAAGATCAATTCCCCTGTGGGCCCCAGACCCCCAAGTCAGACACTGCTTAGGTTTGTCTAATTTGTATGACCAGAAGTTTTTTTCTAATACTGGATGATGAATAGGACATGCCTGTAACTAGCTGAGACATTGCAAAGAGGTAAGTGCAGGAGATTTAATCTTCAGTAAACAGAGCTACAAGTGCTCTGAGGTGTGAAAACAATTGCTTATCTGTAAACAAAACTAATCTTGTTAGGGATAAAGAGTCTTCTCCAAGAGTGAGATTTGTCCATGATGACATAAAACCCTGTTCTGTCTAATCAGTAAGGAAGATATGTACATTACCAGAGAAACCTGTGTGCACCCAGAGCAGATAAAATCTCTTATCTCCTGACTAAGGTAAAATCAAGAGGAATGTATTTGGAAAAAGTCTTCAATGTCCCTACAAGTTGGAAGCTAATATTTGTAGTGAGAAAACCCTTTTAACCCCTGCTCTACAGATCATATTACTGATTTTTGAATGACTGAGCAGCTCAGAGGATGGAGGAGTAGAGGAGTCCAATAAGTGGATGACTTACAGTTTCTTATCTTGTACTATTGAGTTATAGGAAATTGTTTTCAATCAGAATTATATTTTAGGGCTCCATGAGAATGATAATAGGTCATAGTTCATACTTTGTCGAGGGATGAGTAAGAGCGGTGTGGATTTCCATGGTACAAACATTACAGAAAGTACGGTATATTTTAGCGGGAGTCTACACCAGTTAATAGTTGGCAACACATTAAAGACCAGAGAGTATATAGTTCAAAAATACAAAAATACCTTTATTAACAACATGTATAAAACAAAGAAACATTAAAATGGGCATATCAAGGGATCCAGATAATGACAGGTGTAAACTATTTCATCCCATGCAGATGGTAACCAGATCTAAATTTAAATGGGAGACTCTGAGAACATTATCTATAAATAGGTAAACAACAATACGGTTCAATGACCAAAATAGTCTAGATAATGATATTATAGTGAAATGATGTCAGTATACCTCAAAGTTCAAATCAGAGAGTTCCCAAAGGAGAAATAGGAACCTGCTCCCCAACGCGCGTTTCGCGTCTGCTTCCTCAGGGGGTATTGTATCCAGACATCCTCACTGTCTAAATATCCCTAGCATAATGAATACCAGCCGTGGCGCAATTACGGCGCATGCGTCGTGCTCGAAGGGAGACGGCTAACCGTGCCCCACTTCCGGCCGTCACATGCAACTGCGCATGCGCGGATGATTACAACATCCGGACATGCGCATCACACGTAAAGACGCCGCAGTGGAAGCCGGCGCCAGAATCCCCGCACGGGGCATGCGCACAGTGCGCTCACAGCATCAAGATCGTAAGTATCGTTCATATTCCACACAGGTTTGTACAATGTGGCAGTGGGCATACAACACCAAAAGGGTCCAAGAGGGACCAATCTAATCTCATACACAGCATGATCCCGTTGCATAAGCTCACTGTCACGGATATGTCTAGGACAAAGTGACACCAATATATATACAAACCAAATATTATACAAGTGGACAAAATCTTATTTATAATATAGCCAGCATCAAAGAATCAATACAACATAGTGTCATGTCTTTACACAAAACAATAGTATATATAGAAGTATGACAATCAATCAAATATTAAAGCATTCCTATAAAGTATCAATTAACATGATCCAATGCTCTGATTAAATCTCAAGGAATTCACATCCATGGGCAGGAACAGAAGATTCAATAAATTATCTAGGGATAAATGGACAGGAAAATAAGGATTAAAAAAAACAACAAGATAAAACTCAAGAATGATGCAGAGACAAAGAGAGAGTGCATAAAACATGGCATAAGAGAACAATCTATATCCTTTCAAGATTTATCTACATGATTATTGCAAGAGGGGAAAGACACCAAGGGGAACTCCATAATCAATTCACAAGAAGGACGCAAAGCATAATTTTTCATTCAACCCAAAGGGTGCCATAGAATTAAGGGATGTAATCCATCTAGCTTCTCTTTGTTCCAAGCAACGCATTGCATTACCTCCTCTAATCCCTAGATGGACCACATCAATACCACAAACCTTTAATCCTTTAGGATCACAATTGTGGTATTTTGAAAAGTGTCTAGGAAGGGTCTTAAGTTGCTCACAATCCTCAAATCCCTTGGCAGCCACTATGTCTCGAACATGCTCACGTATCCTAATTTTCAACTCACGTGTGGTCACACCTACGTATACTTTAGAGCAAGGGCAATGAGCCAAATATATTACGTTTTTTGTACCACACGTAATGTAATGGCGAATCTGGAATGTACGGCGTTTATCCATCGATGTAAATGCGTTGGTCCTGATCATATTCGGACATGCCACGCATCTGCCACATGGAAAAAAGCCCTGTGTAGGACCACGTGAGCTGAATGGATTTTGTTTTAAAGGGACATAGTGGCTCTGTACCAAGAGGTCACGAAGATTTGGCGATCTCCTGGCTGTCATGAGGGGGTAATCAGAGGCAACATCTGCCAACACCGAGTCCGTTTGTAGTATGGCCCAGTGCTTATCGAGAATCTTACGTAATTGAGGCCATTGCTGATTATATGTAGTTATAAAGCGGACATTTTTGTCTCTAGATTTCTTTTTGGGCTGTAATAGCTGATCACGAGGGGTCCGTTTCGCCCGATAGTATGCTTTTTTCAAAGACCTTTTACTGTAGCCCCTATCTAGAAACCGGTCACGCAAATCAGCTGCCTGAGATTCAAATCGGGCATCAGAGGAACATATCCTGCGAACACGGAGGAACTGACCTGTCGGGATGGCCTCGACAGTGGAATAATTATGGAACGATGAGGCATGAAGCAGTGAATTAACCGCTGTCTCTTTACGATATATGTCGGTTTGTAACATCCCGTTCCTGTCAACATCAATCTGGATGTCTAGGAATTCCACCCTTTGTGTGTCCATTTTATAGGTCAATTTGATATTACAATCATTAGAGTTTAGTTCTTCCATGAATACACACAACTGGGGTGATGATCCCCTCCAAAAGAACAGGATGTCATCTATATATCTTAGCCAACATAAAATTTGATCGGCCTCCGAAAAAGTCTCATCGTGAAAGATACGTTTTTCCCAATAGCCAAGGAACAAATTAGCATACGACGGAGCGCAGGCTGCCCCCATCGCAGTTCCCTGGCATTGATTATAAAAGGTATCTTTAAAGACAAAGAGGTTGTGTGTCAGAATAAACTGTAACAGTTCAAGGATCAATTTACATAAATCACCGTTCAGTCCACTCAATCTTAAGAAAAATTCCACTGCCTCCAGACCATCGCTGTGCCTGATACAAGTATATAGGGACTCAACGTCCGCTGTTACCAAAAGTACTCTAGGTTCTACACTGATCCCATCAATCCGCCTCAGGACATCCGTGGTATCCCGCACGTGTGATGGTAGTAATTCCACCAAGGGTTTCAAATAATGATCAACAAATTTACAAGCGGGGTCACATAATCCCCCAATACCCGACACTATTGGACGCCCAGGCGGATTGACGGGATCCTTGTGCACCTTAGGGAGCAAATACAGAGTTGGAATCTTTGGATACTTCACTAGGAGGTTATCACAAACTTTTTTAGGGATAATTCCTGCTTGCCGAGCCCTCTCCACAATCTCATACAATTCACTCGAGAAACTCTGGATTGGATTATATGATAACCTTTTGTAAGTTTGTTTATCTTTTAATTGGCGTGCCGCTTCCCTCTCATACTTATCACTGGGCCACACCACTATGTTTCCCCCTTTGTCAGCTGGTTTGAAAACCACATCAGTCATAGACTGCAGCTCTCTCAGAGCGGCTCTCTGTTTCCTGGTAAGATTATCTCCACCTCGGTTCTTTTGGAGGGGATCATCACCCCAGTTGTGTGTATTCATGGAAGAACTAAACTCTAATGATTGTAATATCGAATTGACCTATAAAATGGACACACAAAGGGTGGAATTCCTAGACATCCAGATTGATGTTGACAGGAACGGGATGTTACAAACCGACATATATCGTAAAGAGACAGCGGTTAATTCACTGCTTCATGCCTCATCATTCCATAATTATTCCACTGTCGAGGCCATCCCGACAGGTCAGTTCCTCCGTGTTCGCAGGATATGTTCCTCTGATGCCCGATTTGAATCTCAGGCAGCTGATTTGCGTGACCGGTTTCTAGATAGGGGCTACAGTAAAAGGTCTTTGAAAAAAGCATACTATCGGGCGAAACGGACCCCTCGTGATCAGCTATTACAGCCCAAAAAGAAATCTAGAGACAAAAATGTCCGCTTTATAACTACATATAATCAGCAATGGCCTCAATTACGTAAGATTCTCGATAAGCACTGGGCCATACTACAAACGGACTCGGTGTTGGCAGATGTTGCCTCTGATTACCCCCTCATGACAGCCAGGAGATCGCCAAATCTTCGTGACCTCTTGGTACAGAGCCACTATGTCCCTTTAAAACAAAATCCATTCAGCTCACGTGGTCCTACACAGGGCTTTTTTCCATGTGGCAGATGCGTGGCATGTCCGAATATGATCAGGACCAACGCATTTACATCGATGGATAAACGCCGTACATTCCAGATTCGCCATTACATTACGTGTGGTACAAAAAACGTAATATATTTGGCTCATTGCCCTTGCTCCAAATTTATACTTTAGGTGTGACCACACGTGAGTTGAAAATCAGGATACGTAGCATGTTCGAGACATAGTGGCGCCAAGGATTTTGAGGATTGTGAGCAACTAAGACCCTTCCTAGACCAATTTTTCAAATACCACAATTGTGATCCTAAAGATTAAAGGTTTGTGGTATTGATGTGGTCCATCTAGGGATTAGAGGAGGTAATGCAATGCGTTGCTTGGAACAAAGAGAAGCTAGATGGATTACATCCCTTAATTCTATGGCACCATTTGGGTTGAATGAAAAATTATGCTTTTCGTCCTTCTTGTGATTTGATTATGGAGTTCCCCTTGGTGTTCTTTCCCCTCTTGCAACAATCATGTAGATAAATTTTGAAAGGATATAGATTGTTCTCTTACGCCAAGTTTTATGCATTCTCTCTTTGTCTCTGCATCATCTTGAGTTTTTATCTTGTTTTTTTAATTTCCCTTTTTTTCCTGTCCATTTATCCTAGATTAATTTATTGAATCTTCTGTTCCTGCCCATGGATGTGAATTCCTTGAGATTTAATCAGAGATTGGATCATGTTTAAATGATAAATTATATGGAATGCTTTAAAATTTGATTGATTGTCATACTTCTATATATACTATTGTTTTGTGTAAAGACATGACACTATGTTGTATTGATTCTTTGATGCTGGCTACATTAAAAAATAAGACTTTGTCCACTTGTATAATATTTGGTATGTATATATATATTGGTGTCACTTTGGTCCTAGACATGTCGTGACAGTGAGCTTATGCAACGGGATCATGCTGTGTATGAGATTAGATTGGTCCCTTTTGGACCCTTTTTGTGTTGTATTCCCACTGCCACATTGTACAAACCTGTGTGGAATATGAACGATACTTACGATCTTGATGCTGTGAGCGCACTGTGCGCATGCCCCGTGCGGGGATTCTGGCGCCGGCTTCCACTGCGGCGTCTTTACGTGTGATGCGCATGTCCGGATGTTGTAATCATCCGCGCATGCGCAGTTGCATGTGACGGTCGGAAGTGGGGCACGGTTAGCCGTCTCCCTTCGAGCACGACGCATGTGCCGTAATTGCGCCACGGCTGGTATTCATTATGCTAGGGATATTTAAACAGTGAGGATGTCTGGATACAATACCCCCTGAGGAAGCAGACGCGAAACGCGCGTTGGGGAGCAGGTTCCTATTTCTCCTTTGGGATCTCTCTGATTTGAACTTTGAGGTATACTGACATCATTTCACTATAATATCATTATCTATACTATTTTGGTCATTGAACCGTATCGTTGTTTACCTTTTTATAGATAATGTTCTCAGAGTCTCCCATTTAAATTTAGATCTGGTTACTATCTCCATGGGATGAAATAGTTTGCACCTGTCATTATCTGGATCCCTTGATATGCCCATTTTAATGTTTCTATGTTTTATACATGTTGTTAATAAAGGTATTTTTGTATTTTTGAACTATATACTCTCTGGTCTTTAATGTGTTGCTATTCTATATATATGGAGAGGAGTTCTATATTGAGAGGTGTAAATCACCCAAGGAAACGGCATTTACTAGTGACAGCTGGACGCATTTATTTATGGTTTGCACCAGTTAATAGTTGGTATAGATTTCCATTTCTGGCACATGTACTGCTAAAAGATGTGGCAAATGCATGAAAAAACAGTGTTTTGGGTTTTTTTTTGCAGTAAGATTAGTGTGTGAATTGCTGTACTTAAAGGGGTTGTCTCACTACATTGATTCATCTTACCTCAGTCCTGTTTTCTTAGTTTCACTTTGAATTCAGGGGCGTGTTTACTGGCTTCCACTAGGCTGCAGTCAAAGCCAGGTCTGTAGCTATAGCAACCAGTGCTGGCAACCTATCATGAGAGATTGAACAGGTCTGTAGCTATAGCAACCTGAGGATCTAATGCAGCCCATACAAGAGGGGATATCTAGGAATAGTTAGGACACTGTTAATGGACATATATTGCAAAGTGACTTGTTTTAGCAAGATCTATAACATAAAAAACAATCCTTGTAGTGAGACAACCCCTTTAATGATTTTTTTCCATTCATATGTAGTGTTGCACTTTGGGTTCAGGAAGGGCCGGTGCAGAATTTTGCCGGCAATCTTTGGAATATTGTACAACCGATCAGCTGCCTCTTACTAGTCAGGAAGGAGGAAGAGTATCCGATAAATGAATGAAACCCTTTCTTTTTCCTGTTTGGGAAAAGCCTAGTAATTGGTTGTACTATTTCCCCACTATCACAAGCACATTTAGGGTCTGGCCACATTGGCCTTACCCGACTATGAAGCACGACACGATTTACCGCATATGTAAAATTGTGTCTAATGGAATTTTTCTACAACCTCTATCCACATATCTGTTCGGGGGGGTATAAGAATATCGTAGAAAGGATTCCACTTCCTGGCCAGAATGAAGAGGACCTATAAAGGCAGCGCCTGGAGATCTCATCATAAAGGAAGCTGCAATGTTTAAAGGGGTCATCCTGATGGGCCGACCCTTTAAACAGTGTAACATAAACTTACCTTTAAATCTATCACATATACTTGGTATGTGACCTGGTTCTAGAATATGCCACCTGTCAAAGCGAAGTGGAAAATTATTTAAGATGGAAATGATAACAATACACAAATTACCACAGCAGCCGCCACTTACACAAAATATAAAATTAGAAACAGAAAGAAAAAAAAAACAGGAAATTGCTTAATAGATCCAGGGTGGGATGAAAATGCAGGTCAGGAAATGGTTGTGCAGATAAGGCATTCTGCTGCGCGTGCTAGACAAGGAATAATAGTCGAACCTTTACTTACAGTGACATTCACCTCTGCTAACAATGGTGCTTAGGCTCAGGAAGGATGTTTGTCCTGATGTAAGTCTCTGACCATTTCCTTCAATAGCCAGGAATGATCATAGACCTGTCTAAGTGAACAGGATAGCAATCAGGTAACAGGATGGAGCTGGAAGTTCATTTAGACTATGAAGCACCTTTGAAGCAAAACAAATGCATGCCTAGCCTCCGCTGCTACCTGGGATCATAGAACTGGCCGAATAGAAAGAGTGAATCATTTCATTACATTGGAATTTGCCACTAATGACCTCTTGGTACAATGAAATATTTGCTCTAATGTGGTAAAACCATTGGATGAGACATCTCTGGACTATGTGTTTATTGGGTTTGTAACAGTACTGTGCAAGGTTTCAGCAGGTGTGGGAAAAAATGCTGCAAAATAACAAAACATTCAAAAGATGTTGATGGGTTGATTTTTAATAATTACCGAAATGTGAAGTGAATGACTAAAAGAGAAATGAAAATTAAATCAATATTTGGTGTGACCGCTCTTTGTCTTTGGAGTCCTGGAAACGATAACATGGCCTCCACAGAGCCCTGATCTCAACATCATCCAGTCTGTCAGGGATTACATGAAGAGACAGAAAGATCTGAACAATCCTCCATCTACAGAAGATCTTTGCTTAGCTCTCCAAAATGTTTGGAACAACCTCCCTGCAGAGTTTTTTCACAAACTGTGTAGAAGTACCTAGAACAACAAAGACTGTTTCAAAGGCAAAGGGTGGTCACATCAAATATTTATCTGATTTTGATTTCTCTTTTGTTCATTCACTTTACATTTTGTCTGTTGATAAAAATAAAATATTAACACTTCTATTTCTGAAAGCATTCTCATTGTGCTGCATTGTTCCCAAACCATCCTAAAACCATGTACAGTACTGTATCATATTATCATAGCATAGGATCTGTTATCTGGGTGCCAGTCTAGGTTTTGCTTTTGATGTCCAAACAGGGGCGTAACTTTGGTTCAAAAAGGTGGGGGGTACCGATTTTCCCTCTCATCCCCTATCTTCCTATCCCTCACTTGCCTTCCCTTTCACTTCACCTCCTTTCCCTTCTCTCCCCTCCTCTTCCTGCAGTGAAGCGGTCCTCTCTTACCCAGTTAGGAGGTCTGAGGGAGTGCTGTGAGCTCCCCCAGCAGCTCTGGGTGGAGTCCTTATGGCAAACACTTTTGGTAGAAATCCGTAAGGTTATGAGTGGCTCTAATTACTGAAGTTTAGAGCCGGATTGGGACTAAAAAGCCGCCCTAGCAATGAAGCTGAACCAGCCCACCTATAATATTTCCCCCTCTTGATGGAAATAAAACATGTTGCGCAATGCAGCACATTTCACTTAACCCCTCCCATCCCCCCATCACTGCTCCATTAAATTTCTTATACACACAACGAATGAAGAAAATAAAAAATTAAAAATCTTACGTCCCCCCAAAAGAATCACTTATGTCCATACTAAACCCCAAAAAATTTTATTTTATTGCTACCACACACCAGAATTAAATCACCAGCCCCCCAGAAATGCATTTTATTCACAGGGACCACAAAAATTACATTAAAAACGCACCAGAAATGAATTCACTTGTACTAGAAATAAAATAATTCACTGTACCCCAAAAATGTATTATTTTTACACACGCCCCTAGAAAAATTACATTACTCACGTACCCCAAGATTACTTTACAGATACCCAAGTTTACATTACCCCCCGCCCCCAGAGTTTAAAAATTACTCACTGTACAACAGAGTTTACATAAAAAACATACATAAGATTACTTTACTCACTGTACCCCAAATTTAATTACACAATACCCAAATTACTTACACACCGTCCCCAGAGACACATAACCTTACCCCAGTTTACTTTACCCTGTACAACAGAGTTTACTTTACAAAACTACAGAGAGTTTACTTTACTCACTGTACCCCAGAATTTACATTACTCACTGTACCTAGAGATTATTACGTTACCCCCCAATACCCCAAGATTAAACACCCGACCCCCAAGATTAGTAATTACACACTGTACCCCAAGACTAACACATTAGAAAGGACCCCAAAATTGTGTGTATATAATATACAAAATTAAAGGGCAGACACACTACACACTTAGGTGATTCACTGACGGTTTTTTGGGGACTGACAGGTTGTTTGCTTGTTGGAAAAATTCGGGCTTGCAAAAAGTGAATTTAATGGGGAAATGACCCAGGCTGCCCGAGGGAGATTTCCCCTCCTACCTTTAGGGGTTATTTCATAAAACACCCAAAAAATTCTGTGTAGGGCTGACAGTACCGCCCAAAAAACTCAAGAAAATCAGTGTCATCTAAACAAAGGGGCGATTTTTCATAGTTATAATGTAAATGTTTCCTTCGGGTTGGACACTGGTTCTAGGGAGAATTTACCTGAATTTGCCCAGGGGTCAGCATTTAATTCTGTGTTTAAAGTCCTTTTAAAGGGATGTTCATATGGGGGAAAAGCTGGATTATGTGCACTCGCCATATGCCGGGTTTTTTTGAAAACACCTGGGCATCCCCCCACTCAAAAGCTACGGGGCCCCGGGCCCAAAATTTATTTTATTTTCCCCCCGCATAAGTGCAGGGAAGCTGACATGGGTAGACACACAAACATACATCCCCTACTCACAGCCACACAACCCGGCCTCTTGTTTCCCTACTTACTGTCCCTTACTGGGGGATTGGCTTTTGGGAGGAGCTTCCCTTCCTCTTTGATAGGAAATAGTATACAATGGAAGGGAAAGAAACAGCCAGATACAGAGTTGCTGGGCTGTGAGCATGTTTTTTGATTGGGAAGCACCTTTTCACTCCGCCCACCCTTTAAAACGCTCCACTCTGCACGACACTTAAGGGTGCAAAATCTCTGCATCCATATTTTTGTGCATCTTGGGGGACAAAGGGGTTTAAATTCTTCCCCCTCTGTGCTTTTCTTTCTCCCACTTTCTGTATTTTTCATGCTTTTATATGGGGTTATTTTTTTTAATGGTTAAAAAAGTGGGGGGACCGTCCTCCACCCAGAAAAAAGTGGTGGGACCCTCCGTACCCTCCTAAAGTTACACCTATGTGTCCAAATTATTATTACTGGCATGCCTTCAATCAACTCTTAAATGTGCTGTATTTCCTTTGTTTTTTTATTGTTCCTTTTACTCATAGTCTTGAGCAGAACAGGCCTTAGGGATGTGCAATCCATTTGACCAGTCTCTACACACCAGCTGCTTCTGCTGAAGGTGGTTCCTCAAATATCCTAAGGCTATGTTCACATGGCTTAAAATTGGACGTATTTCAGTCCGTAATTACGCGCCATAGTGCGCGAATTACGGCTGGAATACATCCAAGTCATTACGGTAATCCACAGTTCTCATAGAGAACTATGGATTACGTCTCCTCTCCCTGCTCGGCGAATCCGATGCGGGGGGAGATAATTGACATGTCATTTACTAGCGGCGTATACGCGCCGCTGGTAATGCAAGTCTATGGGCTGGCGAAGTGCTGGCCCCCCGCCCCCGGCCACACGGCGTAATTGCGGGGTGTAATTACGGCCTGCATTTAAGCCGTGTGAACCTAGCCTAACACTCAAGGATGGTGACCACTATATATCTTTAAAAGGGTTTGCTGGGATTTTAATAGCGATGGCCTGTCCTTAGAACTGGCCACAAATATAAAATGTTTGAAGGTCCAATACCTACAAAGCAGCTGGGGTTCTCAGATGAGCGATTCAGCCTCTTAGTTACATAGTTAACTTTTTTAAGTATCTGG
This sequence comes from Phyllomedusa bahiana, assembly GCA_025379985.1. Lineage (NCBI taxonomy): Eukaryota > Metazoa > Chordata > Amphibia > Anura > Hylidae > Phyllomedusa > Phyllomedusa bahiana. The sequence continues at coordinate 45,516 of JAODAL010017721.1, forward strand.
TTTGTGAGTGGGTGAATATAACTAATTTTGGGCTTCTGAATTCAGATTGTGAAATCAGATACAAAGCATTTATAATTATCGAAGACAATAATGACATTGACAAAATCTTTCAACAAAATAACAGATACATTAAAGTATGTTACACATTGACTAAACTATAACCGCTAACAAACCAAAGAGAACCTCAGACAAACTAATACAAGTATGTACAAAGTTTACAGTCAATTTCTTTTGGCAAAATGTGATGAGGACGCTTTTCTTTTGTAAGGTGTTTCATCAGTTTATCTCAACAGAAACCAACAGTAATCACCCATCATGGCAGACTCCCGGCATCCCTGGTAACGCTGCTCCATGGCAAGAATGTCTTGGTGAAAGTGTTCACCTTATTCATCACTCACAGCACACAAATTCTCAGGAAAAAAGTCAAGGCGGAAATGTAAAGAGGGAATTTTCAAAGACATTCTGCATCGCATGTTCTTGTAGTTCTCCAGTAGATTATTGACTATGGAAACAGTCATCATCTCTTCTGTTACCCAAAAAGCCATTAACAATGACCTTGTAAGAGGACCAGGCTGCTAACTCAAGATTCTTTAGCTTACCATCGAAATTTGGATCTTATTTCATTATTTGAGGCCTAACAAATATGTCCTCCTTTAGCTTCACCCAAACTGGGAAAAATTTCTCTCAAATAACTGAAAGCCTCACCTTCCTTATCAAGAGCTGTAACAAAGTTCTTCATCAACACAAAATTTATATGAAGTGGAGGCAAATTTATTTTAATCTACCAAGTATTATTCACATTTTCTTTTCCATCAACAAACCAAAATCTCCAAGGCCATTCCTACAATTTATACCGCTTCTTGCTGTCTCGACTGTCCCATAAGCACAAAAAGCAGCAGAATTTTGTCCACCCACCCTGCAAACCTAACAGCATCGCGACGACTTTCAAGTCACAGCAAATTTACCACTCATGATCTTTATATTTCAATCCCTCAGGCAGCACTATATTGTCATAAGTTCCCTTCATTCCAAACACATAAGCCAAGAGCACTGATGAAAGCTTGTTGTCATTATGAAACAGCACTGCTTTGAAGCTAGTTTTATATGAATCAATAAAGATTCACCACTCGTTTGGATCATGCTGAACACCAAGCTTTTCCATCAAACCACTCACATTGGTGCACACGCACAGTGAATCTTTCATTTCTAAAATTCTGAAAAATATACAAAAAAGGTGACTGAACCGTCATAACAAATGGAGCCTTAAACCACCAATACCTTTCCATCTGTTGACTGTTTGTATGATGTCTTCAACTACATTTTACATCCAAATAATTAGTTCTATCAGAGCATTAAAATTAATATAAAGATTGATTTTACCATTTTAGACATCAAAGAGCTAGAAAAACGTGTTATACTTAGAAAATGAATCAAATATTTCACAATATCTCAAAAACTTTACGACATAACAATTCTTAAGGTAGATTTGGATTCTACATGCAAAATACCTGCAAATTTATGTATTACAATCCAGATGCAAAATGACTGTTGACTAGTGTAATCTTTATATAGGTCCACCAAAGATTCCACAGCATTTTACAATCTAAAGGAACACATATCTAAAGGAATATATGTCTGACATTAAAGGGGTTGTTTCACTACAAGGATTGATTTTTATGTTACAGTTTTGCAAAAACAAGTCACTTTGCAATATGTGTCCATTAACAGTGTCCTACCTATTCTGAGATATCCCCTCTTGTGTGGGCTGCATCAGCTCCTCTGGTCGCTATAGCTACAGACCTGTTTACTCACTGATGATAGGCTGCCAGCACACGGGTGCTATAGCTACAGACCTGTTTGATCTATCCTGATAGGGTGCCAGTGCTGGTTGCTATAGCTACAGACCTGGCTTCTACTGCAGCCTAGTAGAAGTCAGTAAACGCCCCTAAATTCAAAATGAAACCAAGAATAGAAGACTGAGGTAAGATGAATCAATGTAGTGAGACAACCCCTTTAATGGCTGGGCGGCTGTCCATAGCCTACAAACGTTCAGGAGGTGGCAGTTTATCTCTGCATGGACGTTCTGCAACATCAGTGCATAGTATGCAGCTACACACAAATGGTATGTTCACACGACTGATTTGGACGTCGTTTAGATGCTTATTTTTCAGTGCCCAGAACAGCATCAAAACCTTTCCTGAAACGCGCTTCTTCAGAAAAGGATTTGACAAGGTTTTTGAGATGCGCATTTTTCACACAGTTTTAGGCGCGGTCTAATCTTGATCAGTCTACAACATTAATACTTTACAAACCGCACCAAGTTTTTGAAGTGTCCAAATCAGCCACGTGAACATACCCTAATTGTAAAACTGTTGGCGGGGAAGTCAGCTAGCTCTAACACTGAGAAGGCAGGGACTGTTTGTTACCACCCCTGCTTTCCCGAGCATTGTATAAATAAGTTAGCAAGAAGTCTCAAACCTTTCTGCTTCCAGGTCCCGTCAGTGACTTGGGGTTCAGTAATTACAGATGCTGCTGGGTTTTATCAGACTCAGATCAGCTCAGCAGTAAGTACGGTAAGGGACTATTTTCCTCTGTACATCCCCTGTAACCTTACCCCCGGCGACTATAAAACTTTATATCACCTTAATATAAATGTCCATGATAGAAAGGTGACACACTTACAAAACTTATTTTAGCTCCACCTTTGCTGTTCAAAAATAAATGAATAAAAAAAAGTGAAAAACAGACTTTTTCCTCCTTTTTTTTTATTTTTTTTTTTTACTATTTTCCTTATTGTTATAAAAAAATCTTATGTAAAAATTACATAAAAATAAAGCCTAATGCATCACAAAAAAAAGGGAAAAAAATTAGTAGAATAACCAAATGCAAAAAAGTGTTATAGTGTACAAACTAGCATGGGCTACAGAAAAGGAAAAATGTGCCTGATCAGGAAGGGGGTAAATAACCCAGTCAGGAACTGGTTGATCAGTAAATAACCATTGATTCGTATGAGAGACTTGAGGGCCTTGATAAGAAGAGCCTACAATCTGTGAGGAAATAGGGATGATACAAAAAGGACCTGATTTGTAATATGGCCCAGACATCTTGCATAAAAAAAATATCACATACATAAAGGTGAGTGAGACAGTATCTATGTGGGTAGAGATATGAGGTGCATGAACTTTGGGAGAAGCCACTGAATGATTGAGGGGGTGGTAAAAGGAACAGAGATTAATACAGAAATGTTGAAAGGCCACCCAAAAAGATGCATCTAGGGCATGCTTTAAGCTGTGGATGTTGGGAATTAACCTGATTGTCTAGGGTATCTCATTCCAGAGAAAAGTCCTTAACATGAGATAGAAGGATTATGGGGGATGTTACGTTTAGATCGTTAGCAGAGCCAGATGGTAGCCAGAGATGAGAAAAGAGACAGGCAGCACTGTGAAGAGCCTTGTGTGGGAAAGTGAGAAGTATAAATTGTATTATATAGTAAATAGAACCAATCCAGTAGCTGAAACAGGGTAGAGGCATCGGTGTAGCACTTGGGCAAAAAGAAAGAATCCTGATTCTGCCCAGGTGAATTTAATAACCACTACACTACAGGAATTTTTTGTGCCTATTCAAATGAATAAGAATGGGATAGAGAGGCCATAGCTCTAATAAGAGCACTGCGTTCCCTTTAATTAGCTGATCAGTGGTTGCTGGGAATTGGACACTCACTGATCTTATATTGAATGAGCCATTAATATGTAATGTGCCAGAGTAGGGGGTACACTATTAAATTGATTTGAACCCAGTTGTCATATTCTGTATTCATGCTATTATCTGCTAGCAGTGAAAAATATAGTCATGCTGACAATCTGGTTATATCAAGGGTTAAGATGTTGCACAACCCTAAGCAGAAAAACAGTTATCTAGATAACAAGGGTTGGGGCCAGAGGTTATACAAATTGTGGGATAGTTGAGTGAGTAGTTGTTCTGTTCCAGATCAACCAACTGAACAGGAACAGCACTAGTCCTCTGCCAGCTAGGGACCAATTCTTTCTTCATCTCATAGCTTTAAAGTTAGGGCTTGTTCACACGGAGTTTACAGTCCGTGTTACAAGCGCTTTTAGGATCCATCTTGGGGTTCGCTCTGTCAGTCCCCAAGACGGATCTAACAATTAGCAGTGAGATTATCACTGCTGTCTATGCCGGCATAGACAGCAGTGAGAATCTCACTGCTAATTGTTTAGATCCGTCTTGGGGACCGACAGAGCGAACCCCAAGACGGATCCTAAAAGCACTTGTAACGTGGACTGTAAACTCCAACAATATTCAAAAATACAATTGAGAGTATACAGTATAGTCAAAAAATTAAAAAAATGCTTTATTGATTACACTTAAAAACACACATCATGATTAGAGGTATAAAAACAGAACAACCCAACTAACTTCAGGCAATAAATAGTTCCTCATAACAACAAAGATCCCCAGATGTAATTGTCAAAAATAATCCCCAATATCGGTAAACAGTAGAGTATACATAATATATAAGTGCAAATGCAGAGATACCACCAATAATATTTTATAGATCAATGATAGTGCATATGTCAGTATTCAGCAATCCAGCACACTAAAGATGAAACAATATTAATATCTATTAGTAATATAGGGAAAAACGTAGTGGGATGTATGAGGAAACCACCAGCCACCCCTATGCGCGTTTCGCGTCCCTTGCTTCTTCAGGGGATACTGGGTTCCTAGTCACACCAGTTTAAATACCTTAGTAGTGATCTAATTACACCTGAGGCGCATTTCAGGCGCGCGCGCCGTGTTCGGAGGAAGCGGGCGTCACTGCCCCACTTCCGGCAATCCCGCACAGGTGCGCATGCGCGAAGGAGAAAACTCCCGGGCATGCGCATACGGCGTAAGGAAACCGAAAGTGGGGACGGCGCCAGGTATCCCACACTGCGCATGCGCACAAGCGCACATTAACACAAGCCTATGTAAATGAACGGCTGAGTTCACATATATACAATTTGCTGAAATAAGACAAACAGCTCAAGCATCACAATAGCAGGGAGGAAAAGACAACAGGTACATTGTCCATATACTACCAACAATATCTATACAAAAGACCAATAGAACATGGGCCAGTTCACAGGTAGATTACTATACCTATTATGGCTTAACATTTGTTACAAATATAAATCATATACAGTAACTACCCCTAGTCCAAAACAGACAATAGTATCATAGTGTTGACAGTCAAAAAACTAATGTACTCTCAGGCTTGGAGCGATCTTTATCCCAAAAACGATAAATGTAATGTATATAGGTGTATTCTATCACAGGCATCCGAATAGATAACACTGTGTGAAAAAAGAACACAGACAAAAACAAGACAGTTAAAAAATAATTAAAAATATGACGACATCGAAACAAAAAAAAGAGATGAAAAATATATATAACATTATATAGAGTCACACTATCCTCAAAAGAGGAGAGTGTAGAAAAGGCCTAATACCAACATGATTCATGAGAGTCAGAGAAATGAGGCAAAATTAAATTTTTCATTTAGGCCCATAGGGGCCAATGCCTGTAGGGATACAATCCATTTAGTTTCCTTTTGTTGAAGGTAACGCTTCGCATTACCACCTCGGATCCCGAGATGTATCCAGTCTTTACCCCAAGCCAGTAGTCCATTGGGGTCACCACCATGGCACTGAACAAAATGTCTGGGAAGGGTCCTCAATTGTGTCAAATCCTCAGACCCCTTTGCTGCCAAAATATCTCGTACATGTTCTCGGATACGAGTTTTTAGTTCTCGTGTGGTTATTCCCACATAGATTTTTGAACACGGGCAGCGTGCCATATATATTACATTTCTATTATTACATGTACTGTAATATAATGGCCGTATTTTAAATTCTCGATTGCCATCAGTGGCCGGCATGGAGAAAAAATTCCCCTAGCTGGGCCATAGGTGCTAAACGGATTCTGTCTCTGTATAACGTACTGGCTTTTCACCAAAGAATCCTTCAAATTTGGTGATCTCCTGGCTGTCATTAAGGGGCGATCTGGAATCTCTTTTGCAAGTATAGGGTCTATTTTCAACACACTTCAAATGCTTAGCCAGAATGTCCCGCAGGTTTGACCATTGGTTATTAAAGGTCGTAATAAATCTAATGTCACTGTTATTCGTTCTCTGCTTATGTTGTAATAAATGATTCCGAGGAGTCTTGTAAGCTCGATAATAAGCCCTCTTCATCATCCTGTTACTATAACCTCTCTCCAGGAATCTTTCTTTAAGGTCCATTGCCTGGGCCTCGAATCTAACATCTGATGAGCAGATCCGACGCATGCATAGGAACTGTCCAACAGGAATGGCCTTAATGGTGGATTGGTTATGAAGGATGATGCATGCAGTAAAAAGTTCACTGCTGTTTCTTTGCGAAACACATCCGTCTCAATAACCCCCTTGTCATCCACCTCAATCGATATGTCAAGGAATTCCGTTTTTCTCAAGGCCGCCTTAAAGGTAAGTCTGATGTTATATTGATTCACATTTAGACAATCCATGAAGGTAATTAGCTGAGACATCGACCCACGCCACAAAAACAGGACGTCATCGATGTATCTCAGCCAGCATTGAATATACTCAGATGCTGGATGTATATCATCATGAAAGAGTTGCATCTCCCAATACCCCAAGAAGAGATTGGCATATGCTGGAGCACATGCCGCTCCCATCGCGGTTCCTCGGCATTGAATATAGAATGTATCTCTAAATACAAATAGATTATGGGTCAAAATGTATTTGAGAAGCTCGAGGACCAAATTACATAAATCCAGACTACTTGACCTCAGAAAAAATTCCACAGCCTCCAGTCCGTCTTGATGTCGAATACTGGTGTACAGCGACTCAACATCTGCCGTCACTAAATATACACCAGATTCGACATTGATCCCGTCGATCCGCCTTAGAACATACGTAGTGTCTTGTACATAAGATGGTAAAAGTTCGACTAATGGTTTCAAATAGTAGTCTATAAATTTACAGGTGGGGTCACAAAGTCCCCCCATTCCTGAAACTATAGGGCGTCCAGGCGGATCGACGGGATCTTTATGTATCTTCGGAAGTAGGTACAGGGTTGGAATCTTTGGGAATTTAACTAGCAGGTTGTCACAAACTTTTTTCGGAATAATCCCCAAACGAAAAGCATCCTCAACTATTTTTTGTAACTCTTGTGAGAACGTTTCTATCGGATTATAAGACAACTTTTTATACGTCTGTCTATCCCTGAGTTAGCGTAGTGCTTCTTTTTCATATTTCTCTACTGGCCAGATCACGATGTTCCCACCCTTGTCCGCCGGTTTAAAAACCACATCATTTAGTGCTTGTAATTCAACAAGGGCCATTCTCTGTTGCCGAGTGAGATTATCTTTCCCCCGACATCCAGAGAGTTGCTGCATATCATTCATGACCAGCTTAACAAAGATTTCAATTTGAGGACATATGGACAAAGGGGGAAAGACCATTGACCTGGGAAATAGGCATGATGGAAATTTACCTGATGAAGGGGCATCCTGCTTTTGTAATAATTCTTCCAAAACAGCAATAGCTTCCCCCTCCTCCTTAGTAGGAAAATTTTGGACACCCCCTTTATTAGCATGCAATTTTTTCAAGGTCAGTCTCCTTGCAAACAAATGGAGATCCTTTAAGACTGTGAAAAAATGAAAATGATTAGTAGGTGAGAATGTGAGTCCCAAACTTAATACCTCTTTTTGAGCTTCAGACAAAGTATGTGAAGACAAATTAATCATCTAAAGTTTACTGCCTTTGTTTCCTTTCTTTACCTCCTGAGGAGGAGGGGCAGAGCCCTGTCCAGGGGGATTTCTATCTAATTTAGGGTATCCATGAGCATTCCCTTGAGCAACATTCTGGTTATGTCGCACATTTATGTTTCGATGTCGTCATATTTTTAATTATTTTTAACTGTCTTGTTTTTGTCTGTGTTCTTTTCTCACACAGTATTATCTATTCGGATGCCTTTGATGGAATACACCTATATGCATTACATTTATCGTTTTTGGGATAAAGATCGCTCCAATCCTGAGAGTAAATTAGTTTTTCGAATGTCAACACTATGATATTATTGTTTGTTTTGGACTAGGGGCAGCTATTGTACATGATTCACATTGGTAACAAATGTTAAGCTATAATAGGTATAGTAATCTACTTGTGAATTGGCCCATGTTCTATTATTGTATAGATATTGTTGGGAGTATATGGATAATGTACCTGTTATCTTGTTCTCCATGCTATTGTGATGCTTGAGCTGTTTGTCTTATTTCAGCAAATTGTATATATGTGAACTCAGCCGTTCATTCACACAGGCTAGCGGTAATGTGCGCTTGTGCGCGCACGCAGTGTGGGAAGCCTGGCGCCGTCCCCACTTTCGGTTTCCTTACGCCGTGTGCGCATGCCCGGAAGTTGTATCTTTCGTGCATGCGTGTCTGTGCGGGACTGCCGGAAGTGGGGCAGTGACGCCCGGTTCCTCCGAACACGGCGCGCGCGCCGGAAATGCGCCTCAGGTGTAATTAGATCACTTCTAAGGTATTTAAACTGGTGTGACTAGGAACCCAGTATCCCCTGAAGAAGCAAGGGACGCGAAACGCGCATAGGGGTGGTTTCCTCATACATCCCACTACGTTTTTCCCTATATTACCAATAGGTATTAATATTGTTTCATCTTTAGTGTGCTGGATTGCTGGATACTGACATATGCACTATCATTGATCTATAAAATATTATTGGTGGTATCTCTGCATTTGCACTTATATATTATGTATATTCTATCATTTACCTATATTGGGGATTCTTTTTGACAATTACATCTGGGGATCTCTGTTGTTATGAGGAACTATGTATCGCCTGCAGTTAGTTGGGTTGTTCTGTTTTTATACCTCTAATCATGATGTGTGTTTTTAATTGTAATCAATAAAGCATTTTGTAATTTTTTGAATATATACTCTCGATTGTATTTTTGAATATTGTTGTATGTTTATGGAGAGAGGTCAGTATATGACGATAGACCGCAACGACACAAGGTCTAATTTAATGTCTAAATCTGGACATATTCATAGATGTATAAGAGTGTAAACTCCGTATGAACAAGCCCTTAAGGGTAGTATAGCATAAGAATACAAAGACAGAAACAGACCCTCCAGATAGAGAAGCACCGGACTTGATGCATGAGGTAACCAGTGTCCCAAGACAGAGCCCATGGCCGTTGGTGTTCGGTAAGCTTCAACCCTGGCCAAACACACAAGTATTTGGAGAGAGTGAGATTCCAGATTACCTGGGATTAGTGGAAAGCTCCTTGTTGACAAAGTCTGGAACATTGTGGGACTTAAATGTTTAGGGTGCTACCCTCTGCTGTTGGCTCTGTGTGAAACAAGACAAGTAAATTATGGAATGCCTGGTTGAGAAGAAGTTGTTATTTTAACCTCCATTCAGTCACCTACCTGTTATTGTGCACTTACACCAAGGACTCCTCAACCACCATCAGTATAGGGAGGCTTAAAATTAGTGTGTCCTCTGGGAAAAGCTGGAGGAACACCACCTACTCCTAGACCTGCAGACCCCCTCTTCATTGTAATTTTCCCAGAGGAGCATAAGGGGTTTGGGTAAAAGCCACCATGACCATAATAATAATTTACTACTACCCTCATCCTCTCATCTGCCACCTCTGGGTCACCACAAAAATTCCCCAAAAGTCCCCAAAACCACCTTTAATTAACAGGGAAATATGTCTACCAACCACAGAAGCTATTCGCTGGAACACTGTGGAGAGAGGATAAAAAGTATTTATAAAATTTATAGAAAAAACGTATAGTTCGATAGAAACATGGAATAGTATATGGCGGAATGTAAATCTTAGATTTCTGGTGCTTTTTTTCTTTTGGAGAGAGCTCCCACATACCTAGACTAGCAGTATAAAAAGCAAGACCAGACATTATATTGTCTGCTACAACACATTGGAAGTGAACAGCTAAGGTGAGCTTTGTTCAGGTTCCTCTTCACATTGGGAAAGGAGCAAGGACAACAGCTCACTGGCTTACATGAGGTGGTCTTGTCATAGGTCACATTATATGACACAAAACTACCGTACTGTTTAGCTCAGTTTTGTGATTTGTAATGAGCAAATTAAAGAAATGTAATCAAAGTCAGATGGAGGTTAAGTAAAGGCCCTAACAGAAATTTATTGTAGAAGGCCATGCAGAGCCTTATTACTACGACATCCACACAACAGATGTATAAGCCTGGAAATAAAATAATAGCTTTTCTGCATTATGTAAAAATCTACATCCCGTCTTCAGCTCCTGTAAACCCTGGAACTGTCCTTGATGCTTTCACTTAACCTTAAATGCAATGATAAATATAATTGGTGATCAGATGCTGCTGATACCTTAAAGTAAGGCTTATTACTGATCCTATCAGGGGCTGTCACATGTGTCCTGAAAGAAATTTTCTTCTTGGATCTATTTATATGTAAATTACAGATTCCTTTGTCCATACTGGAGATTGAAGATTAATTGTGATTAAACAACTGATAGAAGGAATGGCAGGATCAATATTTCTACTCTGAATCATACCACAGGCTAACCCAATAGTGTAATGCACTTAGCGATATACAACATAAACGCAACACTCTGTATAATACCGCTACTTTGGGGTGACATTTTAAAAACTTAATTACTAGTTTTCCATAGAAGTATAGTCATTTACTGTAGACGTATATTCAGTGTCTGACTGGATTACCTGGAGCCGACCAGTAAAGTTGATTCACCCTACAGCTATTGGACTCTTGCTTTCTGCCCCTCTTTCTCTGCCTTTCTCCTAGAAAAGCTGCCCCAGGCTTGCAATGCCCAAATCTCTTCTGGGGGTTTCCTTTGCTCCCCAATGGGCCAGTCCAACCTTGCTTATGTTTTATATAGTTGCAGACTAGATTTTCAAGTTCTAATAGTCCAGCAATAAATGAAGGAGTCTTTAACTAAAACTTCCCCTACAGCCCCCAACTATCCTAAAAAGAAAAGAAAAAAGTACTCACCTGCTCCAGTGCCGCCATTTAATTGCTGACATTGCTCTGGGGTTTTTACCATTTCTCCTTCTGATGACATCACGTACATTGGTTACATCAATATGAACCAGTCACTGCTTTGGTGGTCTCATGCTTGCATGCATAGTGTATGATTTCTGAGGCCAGTGATTGGTGGGGGACCGAAAGAGGAAGCACTAAAATGAGTGAACCTTTATAGTGGGTGGCATTAGGGAAATTCTCAAAACAGTTGAAAAACCTCTTTAATTTTGTAATCTGTTGAGAGTATAAACAAGTGTAGATCAATATGAGTGAAAATGAAATCAGACTTGTCCGTATTTCCATGCATGGATTTATAAGTCTTGTCTCTTATCCTCGGCCATAGCTTAATGACCCAGTCTAGGAAGGTTTCCTACACCATAGAGTACGTGTATTTACTGATCTACTTGTTTTACCTCCATTTACTCTTAAGGATCATATATTTGAACAGCACTGCAGAAATAGATACTCTCCCACGCTCTCCCTTACATGTGTAATGTTAATGCATGCAAACAACTGGTTTATATCTCCGTTATTTCCATTCTTTGTTCCATTATAGGAACAGGAAAACAAAAATAACAGCGGTGCCTCATCCATTTCATGACAGACCCCAATAGTGACTGATGATCTCTATTGACTGCAATTGGGTCCTTCAGGTTCCCGTCATTGAGTCTGTTGTTTGAACGGAAAAAATAGTGCTAAATGTGTTTTTGATGGAATCTACAACAGAGACTCTTAATGCAACCTCCAACACAGATGTGAACCAGGCCTAGATCCTCAGCAGTAACCACAATGGGCACTAAAACAGTGTAACTCATTAAACATTTAAAATGGGAGCAGGGTGGGGGCGTGGCCGGAAGCCGAGCAAGATGGTCGCATGGTAGATGGGCTCCGACCACAGGCTATCTACATCAGCGTGCCCTACCTGCAATTTCGCCCTAGATGGGAAAAAGAAGGTCCCAACTGCTGCCTAACACCCCACGGAGGGCTCCGGTCATCCCGCGGACCCAAATGGCGCTGGAACAGTACCTTGCCGCCGCTCCTCCTGCTCGCGCGGCGCTGCGACTCCAGCTCCCGCCACCCCGGGACCTGAGAACTCCGTCCGGAGAACAGGGCGACGAGGGCGGCCCGACTGCACACCGCAACCACCCAAGACTGGGCAGGAGGCCTGACACGGCATCAGGTACAGGAGCTTGCACTGCCCCTACCATCCCCCCCGCAGCCTCAGCACGTGCAGCAGCCCACACCATCATGGCGTTTAACCCCTCGCTGCCTGGGATAAAGCAGCAGGCTCTCCTCATGGGACTGTGCATAAATCCTCTGCAGAGGACTCCCACCTGGCCCCCCTCTGGGCTCAGATACCTCAGACCCCAGGCCCCACCTCTCACCTCATACTCTGGACCCAGGCAGTGCTGCCTTCTCCTGGGCAGGGATCCCCTGCTTTATCCCAGCTCAACACAGCCCTCATCCCACTGACCACCCAAAACGTGGGCTAATCTATTACATCAACTGCCAACCAGAGATGAATTGGGGGCCCCTGATAGGGAGGAGGTCTCGGCCCTCAGGCAAGACATCAAGCAAATAGCGTCGCGGGTGGAAATGTTGGAGGAGGACCATGACAACACCCGAAAGTATGTCGCCCAGATTCACCCCTCTCTCTCAGCACAGCTATCTGCGGTCCGGGATCTAGCTCGTCGGGTCGGGGGACCTTGATAATGGGGGTCGAAGAAACAATATTCGGGTTCGGGGGATCCCTGAGGCCAGGGAGAGGAAAACCCCAAGCTATCCTGAATGCTATTTTTCAACCAAATTCTGGGAACCCCCCCGCCCCCCCCAACCGATCAAGTTGGATAGGCACACAGGGCGCTCCCGACCCAAAGGCTCCTCCCCCTTCCCCGGGACATCATCTGCTGTCTTCAGACCACACGGTGAAGGAGGACATCAGGAGAAGCCAGAAATCTACGCCAAAATCGAATACCAAGGCGTCCCCATACAGATCTTCTCCGACCTATCCTGGCACACTCTACAAAAACGGCGCCACCTTCTCCGCTCCTGGCCATTCTGAAGGAAAAGCGTATCCGTACAGATGGAACTTACCCTTTGCCCCTCCTGCGCAGACTGAGGGCCGAACAGCAGTTCTCAAGACCTTTTCAGACCTGCCCGAACTTTTGCAGACACTTCAGAAACTCCCCAAAGCTGGATGATTGGGAACTTTCTGCTCTCTCCCACCTCCCCACCTCCAATCTGGCACCAGCCCCCACCCACAAAGGACGCTCTCCTGGTACATCTCCCCCGGCTCAGAAGGCCCAAAGACATCTGCCTCCCCGCTAGTACCGGACTGAGCGACGGACACTGAGTAAAAATTTCTCATATGTCTTTCTGGACTATTGTTTCTCTTTCTCGTTCATTCAGCTCGTGTTTTGATGTAGGGCTTATGTTGTTTTGCTTTAAATTTAGAAGATAGCCTGTTGGTGTTCTGCACCGTAGACCTGTTCTGATCTGTGTAACCTTTCTTTCTTTGCATCCGGTATCTCTCTCTTCCCCCTCAGGGCTGTCGGCCAGAGGGAACAGAGAAGACTTCCACCTTCTAGGAGGGCGGGATACTACTGACGGCTTTCTCAAGCCCTCAGTGATAGCCCGTAATAGCCTCCAAGCCTCCGACTTCCGGCGTATTTGCACCTTAAAAGGGGCATCTGCCCCAATTTCTTACTGACTTTTGCCTTACGTCAGGCGTACACACCTACTTGTGAACATCTTTTTGTCGTCTCCCCTGATTGTTTCGTGAGCGTCTGTTTCTTTCCTATTGTTCCTCCCCCCTCCCCTTTTCGTTCCCCATCCTAGAGCTTTCTGACTGCCTAGGTAGCTAGGGAAGATAACTGTCTCATCTCCACAGCCTTACTGCAACCCAATTAGTTTGCATACCACATTTCCCTCTGATCTCACTCATGGTCCGCTGCGTTACCCTAAATGTCAAGGGGCTTAACTCCAATGTCAAGAGAAGGCTGGCTCTGAGGGAGTGTAGATCCTCAAGGGCAGATGTGGTCTTCCTCCAGGAGACCCACTATGATTCCAAGGGGAATCGTTCAGTTCGCCAAACATATGTACCCGACTGTTTCTCAGCTTTTAATGACAAGAAAAAAGCAGGTGTGGCAATATTGATATCCAAAAATTGCCCAATGCAGGTACAGGCGTCTTTGTCGATCCTGCCTGACGATACGTCACCCTTTAAAGGCCAGCTTGGCGGAAAGCCGATCACCCTGTGAAGGTACGTGCCAAATTCCCCCCCAAATATCATTTCTGCATAGAGTCTTTGCTAAACTGACCAAATTCCCTCCACGGCCCTGCTTCTGGGCGGAGATTTTAACCAATCTTCTCAGATTCAATGGACAGGGGGTGCTGCAGGTGGGAGAGCGCCGGGTCCTCCATGGCTAGACTCTCAGCAGCCTTTAGAAGGCTCATTCGATCTCAGGGGGTCTTTGATCTCTGGGGGGTGAACCATCCTAAAGATAAAGAGTACTCTTTCTTTCCCCTCCTTATCAGACACACACTAGACTCGACTATTTCTTTGGCAATACTTCGACTCTCCACACACTGAAGGGTTCTAGCATTGGGCCTATTACCTGGTCCGACCATGCCCCAGTCACGGCCGACCTTGACTTCCAGTCTACCCCACTCCGATCATGCCACTGGCGCCTAAACGAGTCCCTATTAAAAAGCCCACCCAGAGAGAGAAACTGCGTGAATCCCTCTCCTCATATTTTGAATTAAATGAGGGCACGGCTCCTCGCCTTCTATCTTGTGGAAGCCCACAAGGCCGTCTTCCGGGGCCAATGTATCGCATTGGGTACCCGACTGAAAGAGACTACTCAGAAAGGGCCCGCACCATTACGGCACTCCTAAAGAAGCTTGAAAGGAAGATGTCCCAGGTGTCCCAGGTGGCTACGCTCAGGCGCATAGTTGCCAACGCCAACGACTGAAGGACATAGCGGTATGAAGGAAGAGAAACTCCTCCTCTATTCCAGGGAGAAAATACTATGGGGTATGGCAAAAGGCCACACAATATTGGCTAGGCAGCTTAAGGGCAATCGCGAAAATCTATTCCCCAGGGCCCCTTTGAAAATAAGGATGGGACCCTGAGATACGACCCTAAATCCATGCTAAATTGTTTCTCGATTTTTTTTCTGATCTTTACTCATTACCCTCAACTCTCCCACCACAGAAGGACAGAGCCCAAAAACTCATACAGGATTTCTGCGCCAATGCTCCCTGACGCCCCTCCCCCCGGAGGCTCTACCTCGTTGGGTGCCCCTATCCAGATGGAGGAGTTACTGGAGGTCATCAAAAGCCCTACCATCCAGCAAAGCACCTGGACCTGATGGTCTACCGTACCTTTATTTCAAGGTATACTCCGACACCCTTGCCCCATACATTTACAGCTATAAAACTCTTTTATGAAAGGGGCTCCTGTCCCTGACTCCATGTCCCACTCCCATATTACTCTCATCATAAGTTTGGGCAGGGACCCTGCAGACAAACGCTAACAAAATACAGACCGATTGCCCCTCCTCAATTCGGACCTGAAGATTACACCAAAATATTAGCTAATAGACTAAATCAATGGCTCCCCCAGTTAATCCACAGAGACCAGGTAGGTTTTGTTCCATGTCGGGAGGGGGGACAATACAAGGCGAATGATTGACCTAGTGGACTGGTTAATCACCATCCCGGGGGAAGCCCTTCTCCTTGGCCTGGATGCCGAGAAGGGGCCTTTGACAGGGTAAGCTGGCTGTTTTCTCTTTGAAACGCTATCGGAATTCGGCCTTCTCTGGCCCATTCCCAAAGGCAGTAAGGGCTTATATGGCTCCACCAACTGCTTCTATTAAATTTGCCTCACTGCACGTCGGAAACCTTCCCAATCCGCATGGCACCAGGCAAGGATGCCCCCCTCTCCCCGCTCCTATTTGCGCTCTGTATTGAGCCCCTCGCACTGCCATCCGAGCCAATCCCGGGTATTAAAGGGATCCGGGTCAGGGATAGGAAGTTAAACTGTCCCTTTTTGCTGATGACATACTCCTGACTTTACAGAATGCATATCTCACCCCGGCCGTCCACACCCTCCTTTCTGAGTTTGGAAAAACCCCATCTGGGTTATAAAGTAAACACCACTAAAACGAGGCCCTCCCAATAAATGTCCCCGAGGAAAACCTTGGCTTCCCTCAAGCATAATTTCCCCTTTTTAAATGGCAAATACACTCCCCAAGTATCTAGGTACTCAAAATTTACCGCTCAGTACTCCTCACTCTATAGTGCTAATTTTTCCCCCGCTCCTCAGGGGGATAAAGAATCTTCTCTCCAACTGGGACTCCCTCCCCTCCCCCTTCTTTTGGAAGGATAAATGCTGTTAAAATGTCCATACTTCCCAAACTTCTCTACTCTTCGTGACTCTCCCGGTGCAGTCCCCTTAGGGGAGCTGCGCTCAATTCAGGCGGCCATCCTCCAATTTATATGGCGAAAGGGAGACACTGGGTTGCTAAATCGGGACTCGTGGCCCCGCAGACAGAATGGAGGTCTGCCATCCCTGACGTCCTCCTCTACTACTGGGCCTCTCCCTGCGCCGTATCCCGGCATGGTTTCCACCCTCCCAGCGTACTCCAAATGGATGGAGATAGAGAAGCTTTGGGTCGCCCCAATACATCCGAATGCACTCCTCTGGGACTCTTTGATCTTACCTGATCTGGGCTTTCCTACTGGGCCCTATTAAATTTACCCAACAGATCTGGAACCACTGTAGGGCAGGTTAAGTTGCCTCTAGGGCATCCCCGATGACCTCCTTTCTATGCACCCCCCTGCTGCCCACTTTGGGTCGTCGAGGCTGGTTGCAGGACCGTGGCTGGGCATGGCCTATTTAGATTTGTGGATATTGCCAGGGCTGGGGATTGGAGATTGATACCGTTTCTCAACTCTCCAGAAGGGTTATCAACTCCCAGAAAGATCGAGGTTTTTACTACCTGCAGATATCGCACCTTCTCTCTTCTATGTTTGGCACGTCCACGTTATCCATCCCCCACTCGATTTGAGAGAATATGTAAAGCTAGCCATTCCACTAGAGGGCTGATTTCGACGCTCTACTTTCCCTTCCTCAGACCCCTTCCCGACGAAGCCCCAACAAAACAAGTACATTGGGGCGATGGGAATCATACCTGGGCAGGGACATTCCCTACCCGACTTGGCAAGCCATATGGGAAAGGGTGCGGCCAAATCTTTAATTTGCACCAACATATAGAGAGAACCTCAAAAAAATACCCTCTTTGGTACCACACCCCTGAAGTCTTACACAGGTGGAACCCACAGCTTGCCCCAGTCTTGCTGGGATGTCACTCTGCTACCCGGGACGCTCCCTCACATCTTTTGGGGCTGTCCGTTAATCCCGGGCTTCTGGTTGCAGTCCGGGACCCCTTGCGCGGGTTTTTGCGGTGAGGATTCCCCCTTGACCCTCTAATCTACCTGTTTAGCGGCCCGTTCAGGGTCTCTCTAAGGCTGACTCGTCTCTAATGCTACACATTCTAACAGCGCCAGGTGCTTGATCTCGGGAGAAGGTGCCAAGCAACGCCACCAGATGCTGGAGGACCTTTTACAAAAAGTCACCCGAGATCAGGCGTATGGGAAAATCTAACAGCCGCCGTGCACGATAGAATAGACCATTTGAAAAAGACATGGTTTGCCTGGGGTGTCTTTCGCACCACGAACCCTGCATAATCAGTCGATCCCCCCGGAAGCTTTTCCCTCATGTTCACCCCGTCCTACCCTAACGTTTCCTCCCTTTGTCTGTGTAGTCCCCTGTTTTTATGTTTTGGAGTTCTATATCCTCATGACTAACAAAAGTGATTTCAGTGTTCTTAAGTTCTGACATTTGCACCCAAAGTTTCAGCTTTATCCCTTATAACCTTTGGGACATTCTAACACTGCGGATTCAACCTGATCTTCCCATGTTTCTTCATTAGATGATCTCTGTTACATTTATATGCTAAATGTCTCTGGTGTAGTGTATATGCGTGCAATGTCCTTTCTACCTCTGTTAAAAACTTAATAAAAATTTTCAATTTAAAAAAAAAACCCATTTAAAATGCATTACTGCTGTTTGCTATAGATGCAACTGAGGTCTTTAGTGTGCATTTTGATCAAATTGTGTATGCCCACCTATCACATCAAGGTAAACTCATAAGGTGGGTCCCTACTCTAATGCCTCTATTTGGAGCCAAAGCTACCATATATTCAGGGCAACAGGCTTCATTCAGACTGATTATAAGGACCTTGCACAGGAAGATAAGTGGAGAGCAGGGCCGGACTGGGAATAAAAATCAGCCCTGGCACTAAGCCCCCAGCAGCCCACATACAATATCCGCTTACAAAATGTCCCTTGTTCTCGCACCTCGCCACTTTCTAAAATAAACTACACTATAAAGCTGCTTTCACACGGAGCATTTTTGGTGCATTTTTTATGTGTTTTTGGTTCGTTTTTGTGCAGAAAGGCAGAGCAGTTAATGTATTTCTGCACAAAAAATGCACCAAAACCGCTCCGTGTGAGAGCCCCCTAAACACAAGAAAGAAAGAAACAGTGGTGCAGAGAAACCCCTCATCACAGGGTCAGGTGTGCACTTGCTTTACAATCAGGGAGAAGCCCACACTGACACTACATAAGCACCAACATAACCTACAACCAATCACATCAGCAGTGACATTAAAAAATGTCAGATAAGTGGCATGTAAATAGGTAGACCCCCATTAGGCAGGCAGGGCCAGTATGTAGGTAGGCAGGGACAGTATGCAGGCAGGCAGGGACAGTATACAGGCAGACAAGGAAAGTATACAGGCAGGCAGGGCCACTTATAGGCAGCAAGAGGACTTATAGGCAGCCAGGGCCAGTATATAAGTAAGCAGGGGCGGTATATAGGCAGGCAGGGCCACTTATAGGCAGCAAGTGCCACTTATAGGCAGCCAGGGCCGGTCTACATGCAGGCAGGGGCAGTATATAGGCAGCCAGGGCAGTGTATAGGTAGCCAGGGCTATTATAGACAGCCAGGGCAGTGTATAGGCAGCCAGGGCAGTGTATAGGTAGCCAGGGCTATTATGGACAGCCAGGGCAGTGTATAGGCAGCCAGGGCAGGGTATAGGTAGCCAGGGCTATTATAGGCAGCCAGGGCAGGGTATAGGTAGCCAGGGCAGTATATAGGCAGCCAAGGCAGTATATAGGCAGCCAGGGCAGGGTATAGTGCAGGGTATAGGTAGCCAGGGCAGTATATAGGCAGCCAGGGCAGGGTATAGGCAGCCAGGGCAGGGTATAGGTAGCCAGGGCAGGGTATAGGTAGCCAGGGCAGTATATAGGCAGCCAGGGCAGGGTATAGGTAGCCAGGGCAGTATATAGGTAGCCAGGGCAGGGTATAGGTAGCCAGGGCAGGGTATAGGTAGCCAGGGCAGTATATAGGTAGCCAGGGCAGTATAAGGGTAGCCAGGGCAGGGTATAGGCAGCCAGGGTATAGGTAGCCAGGGCAGGGTATAGGTAGCCAGTGCAGGGTATAGGTAGCCAGGGCAGGGTATAGGACAGGGTATAGGCAGCCAGGGACAGTAAGTAGTTAAGAAAAAAATAAAAAAATAATACTCACCCGCTGTCCCCTCCTCTTCTGCTGCTCCGGAGCGGCTGCTGGCTTCCTGGTACAGGCCGTGGAGCAGGCGCGCGATGGCGTCATCACATCACGCACCTGCCCCGCGGCCTCCTAGGAGCTGAACAGACAGGATCAGTAGATCTCAGCTGTTCAGCCTCGGCTGCTGCCTGCACTGCGCGGCGCAGGCGGCGGCCGTGATGGCTGCATGGCTGGGTCAGTGACAAAGATAACATGCTAGCTACTTCAGATTGCCAATATAGGGAGCTTGGAAGATGCTGCATACTGTTTATATATAAATGTCAGTTTTAACACAACTTCTATTGAAGGGTTATCTAAAATCACCAAAAACATGACAAGTGTCTTTATTGTTTAAAAATAAAGCATATACCAATAAGTTTCCAAGAAATGGCCCGATGAGTGTCGGACTCAGGTGTCTAGGGCCCACAGGTGAAGTTGATTCTACGGGCGCACCAGTTTAGCTGTTTCTGGGCCCACCGCTGGAGTTTATTTTAGGTGCCCACCCTATAGCTACTGTAAATGACTGTATATGCCTCCTATACTCTGCATCTTGCTTTTTGCTTCTCGTTGGGTATGTTCACACAGGGTAATTTCGGAGCGCATTTCGCGTCATATTTGCGCTCTAATACGGGCGTGATGAGCGCCGAAATTACGGTAATCCATAGTTCTCACTGAGAACTATGGATTACACCTCCTTTCGCCGCTCAATTATTTGCAGCGATTACGTGTGTATTGAATGTCAATGGGACCAGCAGGTTGGTGAACGACCCCCCCGCCCCCCCCAAAACCCCGGGGGGCCCGCAGTCACCGATTACAAAAACAGAGCAATGTTCACATGATCCCAGCTGCTCTACTCTGTGGATCCACCATCTCCTTTTACCTTTCCAGCCCTACCAATGGTCTCTGCCCTACCTCCAACCTACTTCACCCACATGACCATTGATATGCTAAAATGCCAGACCCGTTCCCCCCTCTCCCATTACATTATTTTCTTGTGCCTTCAACCCCTAAGATCCCTCTAGTGGTGGATTTAGGCAGCCAGAATGTTGTCTTTTAAATGTCCATGGAGGGAATTTGGTAAAGATGTGTTCAGAAATGAATCAGCTCAGAATTGTCGTCCTAAAAAATACATGAGGATAAAATATGGCGATAGACTTTAAAGCCTCGAGTACGTCAAACCATCTGAATACACCTGTAACAATTTTAATTCCCAGACATCATATTCCCAATAGGGCATCCAGACACACTAATGGCTGATGACTGCCAAGGTAGGTGACTCCTGAGTGCCGGCACCGTTGCCATTTTGCAACTTCATTCCATTAAGCCATAATTGTATTAAATGTAAATCAAATTTGCAAACGAGAAATTATTTCAAGTTTCATCTCATAAAAAATGACTTTCAGCACAACTAATCAACTACGACATAAAACTGCACTTGCAACATTTTTCCTCTGTACTTTGTCTGTCCTGCAGTCCGCTCTCATGACTTGGCAGCCCAGACTTGATTATGTTTATCTCAGGCCCTGCTTCCTTCCAGGAAAGGACAAATGCAGGTAATCTTGGATTAAATGTGCAATGGTTATTTGCAGTAACCCTAAAGGGGAATTATCACCTTTTTACAAGTCATGTTAATTAAACAGAGCATGTTAAGAGAATTACCATGACACGTCCTTGGGACACAAATGAAGGGTATTCAGAGTACATTTCTATGTGAATCGTTGCATAAATTATCTGTGTGCTATAAAGCACTTATATAAAAAATACTTATGTTATATCGATGAAAAATAAGCAACTGGAGAAGCAATTTAATAATTAAGTTTCATTAGATGTCGAAATCAATAGCACCGACTACAGGTCGTCCTCAAATTGGAAGAAAATGCAGTATTTTTTTTTTTTTTAGACTTTGGGACCCATTTTTTTTTTAATGAAATTACAATTTCAATTCCCTTTCTTCTCTTTATTACAATTCTTCAGATGCTGGTTTTATGAAAATGGTTTTGTGCCAATATTAAAATATTTAGCAGCTTCTTCATTACCTTTGCAGAAGTGGAAAACAATCGAAGTAGCTTGTACAGATTTAACAGTTGTTAACCACATGCTCACAAGTGTGGCCAGATAGATGGTGAACACACAGAAAAACTGTACATAATATATTGAATCTGTTATTGCTTAACCACGTAAGCTATTTCTTAGACATCTTTGGAATGTTTGTTATAAAATTAGATGATAAATCTATTCTATTCTTTGACTTTTTTCTAGTAATTCACATTTACAGCCCTCTTGACTTTGCTCTATGTATCTTGACAATTAGGGTCTCGGCCAGTAGTGGAACAACCGCCATAGCAGAAATTGTGACTGCTACGGGGCCCGTACTCCCTGAGGGCCCGGCTGGCAGCAAACAAACCTCCTGCTGGGCCCTGTCATGAGATACCTAGCGTCAATAGGGAGTAGTCCGTTCACCTCACGAAAAAAAACTTAGAACCTGTTCAATCTTCCATTGTGTTCCATGTTTGAAAATTTACTATTGAGATTAATGGGGATGACTAAAAAGCCAGGGCCTTATGTATGAAAACTGTCTAGGTGTAAGACTTTCTTTGTTGCCCATAGCAACCAATCAGAGCTCCTCTTTCATTTTTTCAGTGTACTCCATGAAATAAAAGCAGATCTCTGATTGGTTGCTATGGGCAACAAAGAAAGTCTTACGCCTAGAGAGTTTTCATACATGAGGCCCGTAGTGTGAAACACATCAAAAAACATTTGTGTGTGATTTTGGATACGCACCCAAGACCCCATAGAAATGAATGAAATTAGTTTTCCGACTGTGAGTGCTCTGGGAAAAAGACCAAAATCCACATGAAATATGAAAACCGCATTGTCCGACATGGTTTTTAGTGGTAGAATCCGATGAGAATCCTACAAGACAAACACTGCTACATGTAGTAAGCATGAAAATCTGAGGTGCTCAGCGCACATTTTGCATCAAAACTGTGAGGGCCTATCCACCAAGAGCAAGCCGTAGCATCTGCAGAATGCTGCTAGTCCATTTCTGGTCACAGTTCAGATAGCCAACTCCTCTAAATCTCACCTCAACTTGCACCTGCACCATTTATTTCACAATTTTTGGGGGTGCTGACCATTTTTTGTCTTAGCCAATAAATTAAGAAAAAGTCATCAACAGAGAGAGAATTACATACCCTAAAACAATTCTACACCCAAAAAAAAATAAAAAATATATTAACAAAATACAAGCCCTATTAAAAATCCCTGTCAATCACCTACCTAGCCATACATGGAGCACTCACCCCTATAAGGGCGACCCCCACCAGGAACCTAAATAAATCTAAATTCTATCCTATATTGCTACATAGAAATCCTAAATATGCACTCTAAATAGAGAATTTGTAAATCCAGAAAGCACAGAGACAGGTGATTGATAGGGATTTTGTTTAGGGTGTAATTAAAAGTTAAGTTTTAGAATTATTTTGGGGCATGTAATCCTCTCTCTGCTGCTGACATTTTGTAAACATTAGGATTGCAATCGAGCTACAATTGTCAGTGATCAACTGGAGAAATTTGGGTTTGTGTTGATGTATATGTTCAAAAAATTTAAACACAAAAATTCTCATATTTATGGTTTTAAAGTAAATCATTTCCACTAAAATCTGAAGATGTTGTTTTAGAGCTCCATGTTCACGAGAGACTTCCATAGTCTTCTCCATCTGCTCTGTGTTTTTCTGGAAGTAATTCTTTAAATTCCATCTTGACACAGGAACACTGTACGATGAGGATTTATGAACTAAACACTGACTGCAGGTGGACCCACTGGGAGCTGTTGTAGGTAAAATGTACTGCTCGAAGAAACAGCAAAGCACAGCAGGACACCTGAACCTGCCCGGAGCTTTATGATGTTGTTATAAAGAGTAAAGCAGTTTCATGAAATCTTCTATATTCATTACAAAGTGGCCTGGTCATTGTCTAAAGATATCCCAAAGAAAAAAAAGTAAAAGATCTATATAAGTGGGTAACTAGTTAGTATGTAAACTATGTTCTGCCAAGTTTAGAAGGTGACCATAAAGAGATTTTTTTTTACATGATGGATATGTTGCAAATTTGCATACAGAAAATCTACAGCAAATTCGGGTGAATGTACATGGGACATATTTAGTGAATATTTAGTACGTAGATTTGTGCACAGAAAATCCACAATGGATTACATTAGCTGTGTAGATAAGATTTTACACATCTCATTCCCACAAGGCTTAAATTTACCTACAAGTGCAGTTTTTTAAGTCTTACTGAATGCTAATTTTTATTGTGGATTTACTGTGGCTCTTCCCTATTGACTTGA
Source organism: Phyllomedusa bahiana (assembly GCA_025379985.1). Lineage (NCBI taxonomy): Eukaryota > Metazoa > Chordata > Amphibia > Anura > Hylidae > Phyllomedusa > Phyllomedusa bahiana. The sequence continues at coordinate 69,668 of JAODAL010017721.1, forward strand.
ATGGGCTAAAATCCAAACCAAAATCTGCAAAGTTTTATCTGCATATCATCTGCTCAGGTCCAACAAATGTGTCCTGTGTGCCTTACCCTTTACCAGTACCATTAATGTGAATGAGATTTTAAGAATTCTCTTTTACATTCTGAATGAAAAATCTTAATTGAATCTATACAGAGATTGGCCTGTAGTGAGGGGAGAGACAGAGACACAGAGCCAGAGAAGTTCTATACTCTGTGTTTGAATTGTATGGGAGATATCATAGCAGCTAGTCCCCACCCACTTTAGGACAGAGTTCAGGAAACATGACAGAGATAGAGAGATATATTGATGTCTGCAGAAAAAAAACAGGAATGGATAGAAGTAGTGTTGATGGAGGTAAATGTTTATTGTCTCTATATTAGGTGTTCAGTGTGGACACCTGAATATATAAACACTTGTGCTAAAGTAACAAGAACAATGCTGAAAACGTTCAGTGTTGTAAGATGAATGGGCTCTTGACTATTGCAAACAAACCATAGTGTGTGTTTATGAAGATTGACTTATCACTATCTAAGTCCCCTGACTGCAGGGAGTGGATGGAATGAGGCATATTAAAGGGATAACATTCCCTTTTATGCTCTTGGATATAATTTCCAAAGGCTACTGGCCTTCTTTCCCCTTCCACAACTGGCCTGATTGGGAGAGATGGACCAGAGCAGTGTTGGTGCTGCCCACCATGTTTAAATGGGGGACCTGTTCCTGGTTCAGCCTCTTTCCCAGAAGCCTTGTCAGGAGTCGCCTGCTCTCCCTCCCCAGAGATGGTTAATGTTATGCTCATGAATCTCACTTTGTCTTCTGTTCATTGTAACATAATAAGATAATGGATAGGGTTGGAAAAACAACACTAAGAGGCGGATGCCAATTGTCATATACAAGAGGAAAAATTCCTTCCTGACTCCAAATATGGAATAATGTCCTGACTCCAGAATCTAGTCCCCTTAATCTGTAATTTTATATCTGTCAAGAAAGGTATCAAAGCCCCTCTTGAGCTTATGAATCCACCATCATAACCTCTTGTGGCAGCGAGTTTCATAGTCTTATCACTGTTACAGTAAAGATTCCTTGTCTGTAATGATGGTGAATCCTTCTTTTCGTCTAGATGTAGAGAACGCCCCTTTTCATTGTTACAGGACTAGGTGTAAAAAAAAAAAATCATGCAAGAGAGCTGGATATCTCTAGTTATGTGTTCAATTGTCAAGTCACAGTTGGCGGATGGTTCACAACATGGCATTGAAGAGGTGGAACTGAGGGTGGACTTGCCCACAAGGAGCATATCCTTTTGGACCTTGCTGATGGTTTTTCAAGTATGTATATACTGAAAAGTTTTTATATAATATTACTAACCCTTATCCAACAAAGTTGGTTGTCCAAATACATTGACCTCTGACCAAATACATTTCTGATTTTGCCTCTCTTCAGAGTTAGGAGCACATCTTAGCTCCTGCTTTTGCACACAAGCTTCCCTATATTCTGGCCACCTCTCTCTACTCTTACAGGCTGGTGACATCACTCCTTGCTATGTGCACTATCTGTTAGAATGCAGAATGTTTACATTACTGACAAGTTTTAACCCTTGAAAGCTCTGTAGTATTGTACGCTATTTACAAACCTCCAGCACTCATGTCAGTGTAACAGGCTCAGCTAGGAACAGCAGAGCTGATATGCCAATTACTACCCACAGACTGACCAGAAAGTACGAGTCTTAGCTGTCTGTGGCTGTGTGAAACAACATGGTGGGACAACCCTATTAAATGAGTATTTTATCTCAGGCACCCATCGTATATCAACAAGTTTCCACCTCTAGGATCTCATTTATCTGGAAAATGAGGGTCCTTTAACCCTTGTCTGTAAGGCAGTGTCTTTAAGCAAGTATTGTCTCGCTCTTATTTGGGTGCCAGAGGACCCCTGTTGTCCCAGTAGGAAGGACTATTAAGTAGTTCTGTATGAAAGCTTTCTAAACTAAGGTAATACTGTGTCCATACAAGGATGCACTTATGTATAAATCTATTTCATGTGGAAATGCTATTTAAGAAGTGTCAGACAAGTTGCCAGGACTCAGCTGAAATGACCCTTCTGTTTCTAATCAGGATACATATTTCTGCTAAGATGAAAAACCTAGGGTCAATTACAATGCTCATTGTTTCAACACTTGGGCTCCTTCTTATGCCAGGTGCTTATTCATTACTGACACATTTAAATATTTGGAAGTTATTACTTACAGGAAACTGTAATAGACATTGTGGAGGTTAATGACTGAACTGCAAAGTCATACGGCAGAAGCCGTGCGGACACATCCAATCATTACATCTTCATTTCATACTCGATAGGAAATAACCAAAGGTACCTTCTGGATTTAAAATATCAAAGGAAAAGGACAAGTGATGAAATGCAGAACATAGAATCATTTGACAATCACTTGGAGGACAGTTCTGATTCATAAATCACTAAGTGACATAGATGGCCATAGATATAAATATGCTGTGCCTGATACAACTAGTAATAAACCATTGTAAAAGACATGACTCAATGCATGGTTGCAGTATGATTAGGTCTCAAATACTGAAGTCCCTTTGAATTGTTAAGAGAATTTGTAGTAATAATAATAATCTTTATATAGTGCCAACATATTCCGCAGCGCTTTACAAATTAGAGGGTATAAGCACAGACATTACACATTAAGAGTACTTGCACATGAGACACAAGGTGTGAGAGTGTATGGGTGTATTAGGGTGTATGGGTGAAACAAACGGTGAGAAGTGCTAAGTTTACAATGGTCCAGCCATGTTTCATAAATAGGGGGTGGTTTACATGAAAAGTGGATGAACCTGCCACCCAGACAGTACATCTATATTTGTAAGATTTGTACTAATCATAGATCATAGTTGTGTAATGGTTACATGCAATCTGATTAATTCTTAAACTATGCAGAGTTAACCCTGATGTGCATTGTTCATTTATTGGATGCTCAATGTATTTCAGACCAATACATCAAAAAATCTTATGTGCATATCGCTGTCTGTTCATTCTGATTAATCCGTTTCTGATTAAACTGGAGATCACTAGCTTTACTGTGCGGCATAGAGGGAGGGAGAGGAGAGGGAGGCGGGAGCGATTAACTTCTCTTCGTGGTGGCGAACTCTTCGCTACCCACACGTCTCATGCTCTCCAGCACCCAGCTTCAGTGAAGAGGGGGTCTGCACTGCAGATTATGGTGGTGGTAGTTCTCCTGGGGCACACTCTAGCAGTGGTCTCTCCTTTGACTGCCTGTGTTAGTTGGGGTGTGAGGTGCCCTTGATGTGCGGTGCAGAAATGACATGCTGGAAATCAGCAAAGTGAAATGACTCCAGTGGAGAGACAAGCTCCCCTGGAGAGAGAGACAGAACACTAACTGTGTCTAGTGTATATAACCTCCTACTCTATCCCCACCGTTGTATCTGTTGTCATGGAGATTCCCTCCATTAGCTCCTGAGTGACTGCCGATCATTATAATTCTGCAAGGCAGCATAACTATACACATTTTAAAGACATGTACAGAAGCGGTTAGCTGACAGCAGGGGAAAAGCAGCGGTCAACACCACTTAACATACTAATTATAATACCTAATAACAATGCAGTCAATACGGATATTAGTGCAATTACTAGTAAACATTATTAACTCTTTAGTAATGTATTGTAAAACCAACTACTGTACACTACAGAGCTATCTCATAATCATAAGAAGGTAGGTCAGATAAGGAGGGACTCCAGCATTTTTCAAGATATATTGGGCGACATGTATGAATGGGCTTTTCGCCTGTTTTTGGGAGTAAACTGCGCCCCTGTCGGACGCAGGGATGCAGTGTTAGGCACAGCGTTTGCCACTTTCAGCTGCGCCCCGCATGAAGGGGCGGGCAGTGGGCGCGGTGTAGGCGTTCCGAGACGGGATGCGGCGCGCTCGAAAACCCCGAGGCATGTACGATGGCGGCTCGCCAAAGTGCGGCGCATTGCCGCGCTCGGCAGCTCCGACAGTCAGACCTGTTTTTTTTTGGTCTAAATGCTTCGGCGGCGGCGAATGAAGCAAGAACGGAAAAATGAGAGGAAGCATACAGAAGATCCCCAAGAGAAATCTCGGCGCTCCGCTCCGTGCAGCATGGAGTATGATTCCCAAAAAATCGCCTTTATAAAGACGGAAAACATTGTCATAAAAGAGCTTAAACCTCAAAAATAAAAAATATTTTAAAAAAATCACTTTCCAAAAATCTAGAACGGCGCAATATCAAGAATTCGGATATTGGAAATTGCCGGGAAATACAGTAATTCAATTCTGAAAGCTATTCTCATTGGTCGGCATAAACCAGCCAATCAGAATAGGAGCGACAGTGAACCATTAAAACCTATGGAGAACTATTGACCAATCAGAATCAAAGGCGGGACAGTTCAAAATACAGTAAAAATGCAGAAAAGAGCTGATTGGCTGAGCTAGGGGGGGCTTGGCTATCTCGGCAATCAGAAAAAGGAGCGACAGGGGACCCATTATATCCTATGGAGAAGTTTTGACCAATCAAAATCAAAGGCGGACATTTCCCAAAATACAGTAAAAATACAGAAAAGAGCTGATTGGCTGGGGCTCAGGTGGCTTGCCTATCCCAGCCAATCAGAGCGCGAGCTACTTATCCCATTGTGCCAAAATATCATATGGAACTTTTGCTCTTAAATAGGCAAGACCAAATAGGTGTGATTTCAAAGTGTGCCCTGAAAAAGTCAAACCCATTTGCTTCCTGATCTCCGAGCTCCACCCAGAGCCCTTTCCTGTGTCATGAAACAGGAGATGTAGAACAGCAGAAGCCCACTATGGGAAGATATATTTAGTAAGATTATTTATTTAGTATATTCTCCCAATTGATATTAATGATAAACTGCCTGCAAACCGCTAGTAGATGGAGCTCAGTGCATATGAATGAAGCCCACTGTGAAATCAATAAATAAGAATATACAAAATATCCACCATATTTAATACCAAAGGGTGTAGCTTCAAAGGCCATCCTGAAAGAAAACCAAATCTGTTTGGTTACGTGATCTTCTGAGCTCCACCCAGAGCTGTTTCCTGTGTCATGAAACAGGTGATGTAGAACAGCAGGAAACCCATAAGGAATATAATTAAAAAAACATTTAAAAAGCCAAACTATGGGATAGATTTCATTTACTAACATTATTTGCTCACTGAACAACACTTTAGTAATTTCTCCCTATTGATATTAATGATAAAATGTTGAACTGTATGCAGCCACTAGTTTGAAGGGCTCAGTGAATATGAATGAAGCCCACTGTAGCTTCAAAGGTACCCTAAAAGAAAACCAAACCTGTTTGGTTCCTGATCTCCTGGGCTCCACACAGAGCTGTTTCCTGTGTGTGTATACACACAAAACTACTGAGCTTCCTGTTATCAAGCAGCTGGTGAAGTGAAATTAATAAAACACGTTCCCTAAGCTCCGCTGAAAGGGACTTCTTAGGATTATACGCTGTGTACAGGTGTGGAGCAGAGGGGATGTGTTCGTTCGCTCAGCTGAGGTTCAGACTCCAGTACTTTTAAATAAATCCTTGCTAAATGCTCTCGTTACGCTATGATCAAAAACCACATAGTATAAAAATATAACTTCATGGTAATGTACTAATAGCAGCTCACTTTACTGTCACCGTACTTTCTCATCTTTTCATAGCAGCTAGAATATGCAACCACCCCCTAATATAAAAGCATTGTGTCTCTTCAAATGGCTGACTACATATTGTGAATAGATAAAGGAAGGTGTGCGGATACGGGGTGGATGTGTGAGATGTGATCATTTCACAGCTTGCAGTCACACGTTTCCATGGTTTTCATAATGAAATAAAACGTTCACATATACAAAAGATGGCAATTAAAATTTCCAGGTGTTAAAATGGAAGAATCAGTATTGAAAATTACCCCTGGCTGAATTTCTGTAGTTATTCTGGCTGTTTATTGGTTTTAGCCATTATTTTCTCTTTTGCTTTTACCAGGAAGAATATTGTTCAGATTTAATTAAGAATTCCAGGTCTATAGTATTAAGAGCAGGAGCACCCATAGGAGCACCTGGTAAGACACAGCAATTCCCCAATGTTCCCTCATGTTGCAGTGGCCTCAGGATACACTGGAGCTCATTTATCAAAACTAACAGTAAGATGGTCTTTGTTGCACATAGCAACCAATAGCTGTTTTTACAAAATGAAAGTGGAGTTTTGATTGGTTGCTATGGGCAACGAAGCCCAAACGTTTAATGTTGGGTTTTGATAAAGTAGGCCTTTTTATTTTAACCACACAATGATCTTTTGTGGATCATTGTATCTTGAAACCGTACTCCCCATACAATGTCACAGACACTGCTGATCTGAGGCTCATGTGCTTGAAAGATCCAACCAGTTTGCATAAACATTTTACTTGTAAAACATGTGTATCAGTGAAATGAATGCAGTGATTGGGGGTCCAGTAGAGCCTCTCTACAGTACAGTGTGGTACTACATGTCCTGTACTGCTCTTACATGTATTAGTGAGGTGCATGCAGTGACTGGCAGTCTATAGCTCCTCTCTACAGTACGTGCTGTAACTACATGTCCTGTACTGCTTTAATATTTTAGTGTGGTGGCATGCAGTGATTTGGGGGTGGTCTAGTAGCTCCTCTCTACAGTACAGTGCGGGTACTACATGTCCTGTACTGCTCTTACATGTAATTTACTGAAAAGCCCCTGCAGTGATTGGTGGGCTAGTGCGCCTCTCTACAATACAGTGCGGTACTACATGTTCTGTACTGCTCTTACTGTATTAGTGAGGGCCCTGCAGTGATTGGTGGTCTAGTAGCTCCTCTTACAGTACAGTGCGGTTACAACATGTCCTGTACTGCTCTTACATGTATACTGAGATGCATGCAGTGATTGGCGTCTAGTTTGCGCCTCTCTACAATTAACCCGTGCCGGTATACATGTTCTGTACTGTCTTAATGTACTAGTGGAGGCATGCAGTCATGGGGGTCTAGTAGGGTACTCTATACAGTACAGTGCGGTACTACATGTCCTGGGACTGCTCTTACATGTATTATGAGGTGCATGCAGTGACTGGGCAGTCATATAGCACCCTCTACATAAGCATC